>LS487641.1:264290-357756 GCA_900490705.1 Pristionchus arcanus
CCCTTCCTCCCTCCTTCTAGAAGAGATATATCAGGCATTGGCATCATATAAGAAGAAGGATCCTTCATCGGGAGACGAAAGTGAATTCATGGAGAATATGTTCGATTGTCTATGTGCTGCTCTTATGTGGAAGGGGAATAGGAAGGCATTCCTAGATGGAGAAGGACTTCAATTGATGAATCTTATGCTTAGAGAGAGAAAACAATCGAGACAAAGTGCACTCAAGGTAAGAAAGAGATGATTGGTCATAGGGGGAGATGGATCCATCAAAGGTACTCGATCATGCTACAACTGGACCAGAAGGAGCTGATAATTGTGCCAAATTCGTCGAAATTCTCGGTAAAGAGTATGTGAATATGAATATATGGTAATGAATTGCAGGTCTTCGTACTCTATTCCCTCTTCTAATGAGAACTCCCGCTAAGGCAAAGAGGAAGGATACTACACCTGATGAACATGAAGAACATGTTGTAGCTGTGAGTGAGAGGAGAGAGGGAGGACGGAGGGAAGGGAAGAGAAGAGGGGATGGTCACTCCCTTACAGATCCTATCGTCTCTTATGAGATCGTGTGAAGATGCTTCTAGAGTTAGAATCATGCAGAAATTCACAGAGCATGAACATGAGAAGGTAAGGGAAGAATGAAGAAGGGATGGAGAGGGAGGTGATATGGAGTAATGAATGTATTTTAGGTGGATAGAGCTGTCGAATTGATGTTCAAGTATAAAGAACGAGTCCAGAGATGGGAGAGTAAGCAGAAAGAGGAAGAAGATGTTGAAGTGTATTATCTCGATAAGATGGATGCTGGATTGTATACTCTTCAGGTAGGAAGGGAGAGGAGAGGAAGGGAAGAAAGGGAGGAATTACAGAATGTCGTATTGGTACTGGCTGAGGTTTGCGTACATATGAATTCTGCACGAATGAGAGCAATTAAACTACTGAAGATGAAGAGTGGAGAGGAAAGACTCACTAAACATCTTATTCCTATTCTTGCTGAATATCAAGAGAATCTAGGAGAAGATGCAGATACGGTAATCAATTATATCGAGATACGTTAAGAATGATTTGATTCAGGAAAGAAATAGAGTGGATATTCTTATTTCTAAATTGACTGCTTCTGAGAAAGCAGCTGCTAATGGAAATTGACACTTTTATTCTACAGTTTTCATTCGTTGTTGGTAAATGGATGTATCGTATAAATACTGTTTTATTCGAATGTTCTTGCTCCTAGCAACGGTTACTTTATCACGACCGGTTTATTTGTACAGTCCGTTTCAACCCATGATGTTGATTTACGAGAAAGAGTAATTGATGGTGTTCCTTTATTCATAGATAGAATAGGAGTACTCTAGAGAGGTCGATAGAGGTCACCAATTATATTCTTTCTATGCAGACACCGTGAATGGAATGGTGTATTTCTGTTGTTGTTCAACAGGCACAGATTTGAAGAGTGGGGCTGGATCCTGAAACGATCTCTTGATTACGGTAGATGGACCAGGGACACTTACCGTATCCGTGGCAGCACATTTGGCTACCATACACACTGCTTTGTCCTCCTTCACAGTTTCATTCAACCTCTCCACCTATAATACCGTATCTCAGTGATTACAGTACTTATCCCTTATCTACCTTGATCTCGATTGATTTTCCTGCCTCGAGGAAAGTGAATACAGGAGTGATACGATAGAGAGCATTATCAGAACATTTCATCTTGATAGCTTGACGATCAGTGCTATTATTAGTCAACTGAAATGAAATTGAAAGGATTGAATGATAGGAATATTCTACCTTGATATTCTTCTCTCCTTTTCCCTTATCCCATTTCACATCCAATGGCTCGATAGCGAATACTTCTTATCTATAATAGATATTCGTTACGACCATTACGGTATCTACAGTATTCCACCTCCTTCAGCCTTCTTAGCTTCCACTGTATTGATCTCAGTTGGTTTGGCTTCAGATTTTTCTCCATCCTGAAATTAATTTTCATTCTTCATTTTCATTGGATACAGTATCTACCTTCTTCTCATCTTTCTTCTCTCCATCTTCCTTCTTTTCTCCTTCACCTTCTTTCTTCTCTTCTTTCTTTTCTTCTTTCTTCTCTTCACCATCCTGAGTTAAAACTCCTTTTTCAATCACTCTTCCTTTCACAATTACCTTCTTTTCTTCTTTCTTATCTCCATCCTTCTTTTCTTCTTCCTTCTTCTCTCCATCCTATAATGTTTTGATATACTTTATCGTCCACAATCTTCACAGTACCTTTTTCTCATCCTCCTTCTTCTCCTTCTTCGATCCTTCTTCCTTCTTTTCTTTCTTTGATCCTTCTTTCTTATCATCTTCCTTCTTCTCATCTTTCTTTTCTTCATCTTTCTTCTCCTTCTTTGATCCTTCTCCTTCCTTCTTTTCTTCCTTCTTTTCATCCTACAATATATTCATCCATTTCATTTCTAATCTTCTCTTTACCTTCTTATCCTCTTTCTTGCTCTTCTCTCCTTCTTTCTTCTCTTCTTTCTTACTCTTTTCTTCCTTCTTTGACTAATTGAATACATCAGATTGAGACTACAGTATCCCTATCGTACCTTTCCTTCTTTCTTTGATCCTTCTTTCTTGCTTTTCTCTCCTTCTTTCTTTTCCTCTTTCTTTGACTAAATGGAATTCATCATCAATCTTCATTATGATTATCTATTACCTTTTCTTCCTTCTTACTCTTCTTCTCTTCATCCTTCTTTTCTTCACCTTCTTTCTTCTCATCTTTCTTATCTCCTTCTCCTTCTTTCACTTTTCCTACTGCGGATGCTCCCTGAATGGACAAGTTAATCAATCATAACAGTATTCATCTAACTTCCTCCTTCTTTGATTTCTCCTTCTCTTCCTTCTTACTCTTCTTACTCTGAGATTCATTCATTTACACCGAGATAGTTTCTATCCCAAACCTTTTCCTTATCTCCTTCTTTCTTTTCTTCATCCTTCTTCTCATCTTTCTTTTCATCATCTTTCTTTTCTTCCTCCTTCTTTTCATCTTTCTTTTCGTCTTCCTTCTTCTCTTCATCCTTTAATTTTGTACAGTTCTCTTTAGGCCTACTCTGATATCATACCTTTTTCTCCTCTTTCTTTTCTTCATCCTTCTTTTCTTCTTCTTTCTTTTCTTCCTTCTTCTCTTCTTCCTTCAATGATCTCACTACAGTACACCTATCATAACTCCTACCGTACCTTCTTTGGTTCATCAGGTTTCTTCTCTTCTTCTTTCTTAGGTGGAAGTGCTTGGACTACGGTAGGTGCAGCAACAGCACCCCCGGGTGGTGCGGGTGCTCCAGGTTTGGGAGGTACGGTAGATCCAGGTACGGGAGGAGCAGGAGGAGGGACGGGATTGGCTCCCTTAGGAGGAGCTCCTCCCTTTGGTCCTTTCTTTCCTCCTTTACATCCAATAAGAAGAACAATAGGAATTGATACATGGAGCAAGATGATTATCCATGATGAAAGAGGAACGAATATGAATGTCATTCTGTTCTGAAATGAGTACGGTATCCACTGGATATCCATAGGATATCGAATACCTTCGAGTATCAGAATGAATGGAGTCTTGGTCGTTGCGTAGTATCTTATACTTCCAATAAGAAGAGATGACCACTCGACTCGAGAGACGAAAGAGATAGTAAATGGATGGAAAAGAAAAGGAGGGAAGAGAAAAAATGATTGAATCATTTGAATAAAGGATTTCATTTTGAATATAATGGAATGTAGAGACAACAGGGAAATAAGAGACTAATCCTATTCCAATTGTTCGAAGCGAAGGATATGCTCTAGTCAGCAAATTCAAATCATTATTGTTTATTTGTGAAATCGCAGTGACCTAGCTCATATTTTTCTAGTTTTATTCTTTGCAACACGATTGCAAAATTAAATAGGTATATCTAATCTACAGTATTCACCAATTTCAAAATCTGACCAATTTCTTCTACCGTACCTAAAAAAATTGTTAGGCGCTAAAAATCTGAATTTGAATTTATTTTCCCTAAAATTTATTGTTATTTTAATAAGTGATTATATAATTATGCATAATCCTTTTAATGATATGTACAACGTTGCTAAATCGTGTGTAAAATATATCAGATTCTCATGTGCGAATGTATCCTTCCTATTAATACGTGCTTCTGCATTTTCTTTGTTTCAAAACTTCGATTACAGAGGGCCTCTTGAGGCAGAATGACTAGTCACAGGAAAGTATTTGAAGATGTCGTCAGCAACGCGCTTAAAATGCCTGATGATAATCAGGCTATTAACTTCGCATGCACGTGAGAGTTTTCCTAATTATATATCACAATACAATAGATATGCAGGCAACTCGAATGCATGTATCAATTCACGACTAGTCATTCGGAGGTTAAAGCAATGTGTTCACATGCTGTCAAGAAGTTCTATGAAGATCGAAGATTCAGAGGAAATGACCATGTCTTGAGAATTTTCCAAGTCTTGGTGAGCAGGCGGTCTCTTTTTTTTATAGTTAATGTTCACTCTTAGATTCGAGTATCGCAGAACATGGGTGCATCGGGAATCTATGAGAAGATCGAACAAGCTGGATATTTCAAGTGAATACTTATGAGTGAAGATAATCGTAAATATATAATTTGCAGGAATTCTCTCAAGTTCCATATTTTGTGGGCTGAGGCGGAGGCAGTGAAAAAGAATCAGAAGAAGTTCAAGGAGATTTGGACACTTGCAAGACAGAGAATTCCTCCTTCGAAGAGCAATGTCGATTCAGCATTCCGGTCAGTCAGCCAATTTCAGTAGTATAAAAAAGAGAGTATGGGAAATAAATGTTTCGTTTATAAATATCTCGTTACAGTGAAATAGCAACGAGTGAATTCCCCGAGATTTCTTCGTGGTTCGAAGATGAAGATCCCGAGAAGACACTGAATATCTTCGCCCCTTCTACTAAAAGTATCTATTCAATTGTCTCTTTATTCTTTCGTATTCCCTCAATAGGTCGTCGTCGTAGTTCGGTTGCATTCCTTGAGAGAGCAGCCGTTCCCTCAGTTCCTGTTCCTTCTATTCCATCTACGAAGACAACTCAATTCATGTCCAAGTGTTCGTTCCTCTTCTTCTTCTAATGATTTATCTTCTCTTAGCTAATCCTCTTCGTGCGGTAATTGTGGATAGAGATGATGGATATCGAGGAATATCAGCAGAGGAATATCGAGTGGCAAAGACGGAAGATTTGGCTGATATGGAGATTACTGTGATGCATCCAATTGAAGAGGAACAAGAGATGGAAATGGAAATGGAAGAGAATATTGAAACGAAGAAGATGAGAATATATTCTCCCGTTAGACAGCCTCTTCAACCCAAGCAAGGTTAGCGAGGGAAAGAGGGAGACGATAAGGAATGATCAATTACAGATATCAAAGCTCCTTCTCCATTGGTCGCACACACTTCATTCACTTCCAATTTCTATAATAAGGTATTCTACATACTTTTACACACAAGGCGTTAGTGATCGATTTCCTTTCAGGCTATGAATGCATTCTCTGAGACAATGAAGGTGGAAGAAGTAGTTAGTTCCCCTATGGATAAACCGAATGATGCGACTTATGATGTCCAAAAAGTGAGTGATGAATGAGAATAGAAAGGGAAGAATAAGATAAATGGTAGACGCCGTCATCGACCAATTCGTGTACTCCATCTGCATCCAAGGAATCTTTCGCCATCTTCATTGATGAAGATGAAGAGAAAGAAGAAGAGAAGTAAGTGAAGAGAGAGAGGGAGAGGAAGGGGTAATCGATCCAACTCAGACCAATGCCTCCTCCTCCTCCATCTCGTCCTCGTGGTTTATCTGCTCGTCCTTCTGTTACTCCTTCTGCTCCTATCCATCCTCCTCCTCCTGCAGCTACTTTCGATGATGATCCATTCGATGGTCAGTTCATCCCTTCCCCTCTCTTCCCCCATTCATCCCTTCTTCCCTTTCAGACAATGAACCGACAGTGGCTGGATTCAATCGTGGTAAACAAGATCGATTCCTCACCTCAACTCCTGCCATAAGAGGATTCGATATGGATAATGAAGAACCCAGTGAGTTATGAGGGACATTCGAGCTGTAATATGAATTAGTTGTTAACATGGCAGTTCCAGATTTCTGGATGGATAAGGGATCGGATGGAGGAATGGAATTGGATAGTCTCAATCTGTCGGCCATCGATAAGGATGGAGAAGGAGATAAGAATGCCCCTCCTTCTACCACTTCCTCTGCTGGAAGTGCATTCGCAAGGAAGAGGAAGTCATTCGGAGGTAGGGAAGAGAGAGAGGGGGGAGAGGATGAGGAAGGATTCATTCAGGTGGTGTAGTAGGAGACAAAGCTCGTTCATCCATTGGACCAAAGGGAGGAGCTCCCAATCAAGAGATTGATAATGCTCTTCTATCCAAGGAAATGAATTGTATGAAGATTGGAGGAGATGAGAAGATCAATCCATGGGATAGAGAAGTATGAAGAGAGAGAAAGAGAGAGAGAGAAGGGAAGGAGAGGACAGATGATGATTGTCAATTGCAGATCAGAGGGGCGATCATGTCATCATGCAGTACTCCTGTCAATAGACATGATCTAGTTGTGAGTGACAGGGAGGGGGGAGGGAGGAGTGAGGAGAAGAATACTCTTATAGGGAACAATCAAACAACCGAAGAATGGACAGAAGATGGAATTGGGAGGAGAGATTTACTCTCTTGATTATATGATTGGAGAAGGAGGATTCGCTAAAGTATTCCTTTGTACTAATGAGAAGAAGGAACTATTAGCTATGAAGGTATGAAGAAAGGAGAGGGAAGGAAGAAAGAGAATGGGGATCATTGCAGTACGAGACTCCTTCCTGTGAATGGGAAGTGTATATTCTGGAAGCATTGAGGAAGAGAGTGAGGAATGAAACTGTGATGGAGTCACTGATGCAGGTGAGAAGAGAAGAGAAAGGAAGAGAGGGGGAATATGATTGGGTATTGAGGTGACGGATGCATTCATCTACAAGAATTGCTCTCTTATTCTCTCTGAATATCTTCCCATGGGAACTCTATTGCAATCAGCTAATGCAAATATTGATCCCCATTGGTAAGAAAAAGATTGCTCAATTTGGGAATGAGAGTGATAATCAATTGCAGGTCGATCGTTGTCTATCTTGGGATGCAGATGGCTAATGTACTCAAGGATGTCCATGCTGCCAATGTGAGTGACCCCCCCCCCTCTCCTCATCATTCTCTTCTCATAGATCATCCATGGAGATGCGAAGCCTGATAATTGGATGATAATAGAGAAGATCAATGAGGATGCTTCCATCGATGAGGTTTGATATCTATCGGATCACACTCAATCAATCATCGTCTTCTTGTTTAGTTAATGGAGGCACGTAATCTTCGATTGATTGATTGGGGACGAGCAATCGATATGAAAGCACTTGGAGGAAGATCTCTCTATGGAAGAGCGGGCACTGAGAATTTCGACTGTATCGAGATGATTGAAGAGAGGTACGACTCACACGATGAAGATGCCTAAGGATGGGCTGATTTGTTCGTGTTACAGACCATGGACATACCATCCTGACTTCTATTCCTTCTGTGGTACAATCTATGTTCTCCATATGAAGGAATACATGACTGTTGCACCCGCTCTCAATGGTCGATATGCACCCATCAAGATGTTCAAGAGGTACTGTCAGGAGAGATAGAGAGGGAGAGAGAGGGAGGGTTATAATGGTAATGAATATTCAGACGAGTGACGACTCTTGCTCTATGGTCGGAGATCTTTGATGAGTGTTTCAATATTCCAAAGGGAGCTCCTCTTCCTTCTTGGTCACTTATTCATGAGAAGCTCAAAGGATATCTTATTGAGAATATGGATAGATCTGCATGGAAAGAAGCTGTTAGGAAGTTCAACAAGTCCCTTCTAGTCTAACCATAGCTCCCTTCTTTCCATTCAATTACATCAGCATATGTTGATTGAAATTAATTAGCACATGCATGCTCCCTATGGGTATTCCCCTAAAAAAATTCCTAAACCTTTCAAATTTCTTTTTTTTTATATACTTGTCTCTTCTAATCAATCGTTTGTCTGTAATATTCGCCGTTCTCCATTTGTTGGCTGTAACGGAATGCTAACTACTTCATTTGATTGTATCTACACTGAATATAAATATGACTATACCAATCCCATCTTCTATCTGATATTGGGGTATCTTTTCCTCGATCAAATATTGTGGTGCGACCGTAATCTCCTTATGTTCTGCTATGCGCATACACTAGTGAGTTGACTTTGTTCAAATTTGTCTTTGTTTATTTTTGCTTGATTTTTATTTTTTTTCTATGATAATTGTATTATTTTAGGATGGCAGCATTCGAAGAACTGGGGCTCCTTCCCGAGTTGGGAGAAGCCGTTGCTCAAATGAACTGGGAGTATGTTCTCTTTTTTTAATCTGTCATCTCTTTTAAAAATCAATTTGATAATATTTTCTTTGTTTATAATGAATAGTTTAGATTGCCGACAGCAATTCAATGCGATGCAGTGCCTGCCATTCTCGGAGGAGGAGATGTACTCATTGTGAGTGAATGAAGGATGGAGAGAAGAGAAGATAAGATGATTACAGGCAGCTGAAACTGGGAGTGGAAAGACTGGAGCTTTCTCCCTTCCTGTCACTCAGATTGCATATGAGACAAGGAAAGGTGTAGGAATCAAGAAGAGTTGTGTTAGTAAAGGTGAGAGGAGAAGGATGGAATGAGATGAGATAGAGTACATATTCAGATGAGAAGGTATCTCTGAATACACGTGATCGAGATATTGGATTGGCCATTGATGAGAATGGATTGAGATGTGAGAGTAGAGCACCCAAAGTATGGAATGGAGCACGAGCTAATGCTAGTGTCACCGGGAAAGGTATCGAGAGAGAGAGAGGGGAGAAGAATGATCTCCCTCTTCAGGTAAATATTACTATGAAGTGGAGATAGTAAGAGATGGATTGTGCAGAGTTGGATGGAGTACGGAGAGGGCACGACTCGATCTGGGTATGATACGCTTTATCTTCCACAGTTACCCATTATGTTAAAATTACGACAAAAACTTAACTTAACTTTTGTACAAATGATCGATTAATGGAGGTGAGAGTAGATCAAGGAGTAAGGAAAGATGGACTCTTGTCCGAGTCATTCCTTCCATTGATCTACTCTCCCTCCTCTCCCTGCCCCTTTCTCTCTCCCTCTCGCTTCGATCGCACTCATTCCATTACCAGTCTATTCCTTCTCGCACTCGGGTATTCCAATGGCTCTCTAGCCCACTCGAATATTATCGATGTCGGATACTGTTGAGTATTGGATATCCTCACCACCCACTTGGCATTTCGTGTTCACATCCGTTGATTACCTTTCCTTCCTCTCTGCTCATATATGATTCTATTGAAGGGACGGATAGTGAATCGTGGGGATTCGGAGGAACGGGAAAGAAGAGTCACAATAGAAGATTCGATGATTATGGCCAATCATTCACTATGGGAGATACTCTCGGATGTCTATTGGATCTGGATGAGAAGACAATCAGGTTAAGAAGAACTCATCCTTATCCATTAGAAGATGTTGCATCTTCCTTCCTTATCCTATCTTAATTCAGTAAGTAATTAATAATTCAGTTGGTCTAAGAATGGTCTCATCTTTCCTCCTGCTTTCTCTCTTCCTTCTTCATTCGATTCTTTCTTCCCTGCTGTTCTTCTTCAATCTTCCGCTCTTCTCTGTAATTTCGGATGCACTCCATTCAAATATCTTCCCAAGGTATTCCTACTCCTTCCCTCTCTCTCTCTCTCTCTCTCTCTCTCTCCCTATCTCTCTTTCTCTCAGTCATTCACTGGTGTCTCATCTGCTCCTCCTTCCCTTCTCTCATTCCGTTCCATTCCCGTGCAGACTGCTTCTCCACGTGCACACAAAGTAATGAGAGAAGAAGTGAAGAAGAGAGACAATATCATTCCCATTTCAGAATCCGCTAGCAATGATATTGGAACCAACGTACGAATTGGTTGAGCAGACTCTGTCGAACATCAATTTGTTTGGGGCGAAATTGAATGATCCTCCGATTCGAACAGTGAGAGTGGCAGGAGGAGGAGATACACGACAAATTATTGATCGAGTCGATGAGGTACGGTAGGAGGGAAGGAGAGGAGAGGGGAGTGAATGGAAATGAATTACAGGGAGTGGAAATCGTGGTAGGAACACCTGCAAGAGTGTGCGATCTAGTGGAAAGTGGAGGAATTCCCATTGAGAGCATTCGATTTATTATTCTTGATGAAGCTGATCAAGTATGGAGAAAGAAGAGAAAGGAGGATATGATTGATTCCCTTGTAGATGATATCACAACAATCAGCAAGAATGATTGAGAGACTAATGGAGAAATTGCCTCGTGTGACGTTGGATGGAAAGAGATTGCAGGTGAGAGAGAGAGAGATACGATTAGTGTAGACGATGGATCGATTGCAGATCATCGTGTGTTCGGCCACTCTTCATAATCAGCAAGTGAAGCAGTTTGCTGTGAGTGTCCCTCTCCTCTTCCCTCTCTGATCTCTCTCTCTCTCTTCCTCTCAGGATAGATACATGCACTTCCCTGCATGGATCGATCTAAAGGGAATGGAATCTATCTCGGAGACTGTCCATCACGTAGTCTGTCCTGTTGATGCTGCTAATGACAAACAATGGATTAGAATTATGCATTCGGATAATCGATTGGAGGTACGATAGAATGGAATGGAGAAGGGAAGAATAGTATATGAATGATCAGGATGATGGAGTTCATCTGAAGAAGGATGTACGACCAGGAACTGCCACTGAAGAGACTCTTTCATTGGGAACTAAGGTCCTCAAGGGAATTTATGTACTCAAGGTACGGTATACGAACTATTTTCATCGAATTATTGAGTGATTCCGGTGATGATACAAAACAGTTTGATCTCTAATTCCTTATCAATAAGATATTTCTCGTTGAAAATGGGACGTGTCTCGAGGTGAATGGAACATGTCCTTGGGATAATCTCAAATATTAAATTAGCAGTGACTTTAGCGACTTTTCCGATAAAGGGAAAGGATTGGTCGAAAGGCGAAATTGCACAATATAATGAAAAGGAATGAGAGAAAAGAGAACTAAAAGGCGAATCTGAGGGATGATTTTAAATTATACAAAAATGAGCGTTCATTGAATTCCTTTTTTCTACTCTTTTATTTCTCAGGCAATCGTCGTTCTCGAGATGAAGAGTGCAATCATCTTCTGCAGAACGAAACAACAATGTGATCATATGGAGACTTATCTAAGAGATAATGGTAAGGAATAGAAGAGATTATTGATTGATTGAATTGAATTAAGGATACGATGCATCATCTCTCCATGGAGATCGATCGCCCGAAGAGAGAAGAGATACACTTAGTCGATTCAAGGTATCTACCGTACTCAGAAGGGAGATAATGGAAGTGATTACAGACTGGTAAGCTATCGTTCCTCATCTGCACTGATGTGGCTGCAAGAGGATTAGATGTAGCTGCTATTCCATTTGGTAAGAAGAAGAGGCTGAGAGAGTATTGATTCCATTGTGATTGCAGTGATCAATGTGACTCTACCCGATGATAAGTCTCAGTATATTCATCGAGTGGGAAGAGTTGGAAGGGCCGATAGAATGGGTCTCTCCATCTCATTCGTTTCTGATTTCAAAGAGAAAGTATGGTATCACACTTGCAAGTGAGTACTCGATCGTTATTATGTGGCAAGTTGTCGTGTTATTATAGGAATCGAGGAGTGAATTGTTCGAATCGAAATGATGTGAGTACGAAGGGATGCACGATATGGTATAATGAGAAACAGGTATGGGAGAATGAGAAATGAGTTGGATGGAGAGGATGGATTTTCAGTTATTGGGAGATATCGAAGAACATCTTGGAATGACTATCGCCACTGTTGATTCTGATTTGAGAATTCCAGTGGATGAGATTGATGGAAAAGTTATTTATGGAGCAAAGAGGAGTAATAGTAAGTTATTGGATCTCTTCCATTACGCTCAATGACATTATTTTTCCCAATGATGTAAACAAAATTTGATGCACGAATCTCGAACAAATTATGAATAGAGTAAAATATTTTGTTCAAGAATGAAAGTGATAATTCTTGTTCTTTAACTCAACTCTTACATTAACTGTGATTGTCTTTAGATGGTCATCTAATGAGTGAAAAAGATGGTCTTAAAGGCGATACTGCACATTAAAATAAAGAGATTCGTGAAAATGAGAACCAAAAGGCGAAGCTGAGGGAAATATTATCAGTCATAGCCAAACTAACTAATAAATAGTATAACAATAAGGTGTGTCTTCTTCAGAAGCGACTGGAACGAGTTATGCTGATCGATTGAAATCGTCCGTTTCTCAATTGGCCGATCTAGAAAGAAATCTTCAAACCAGTTATCTCACTATCACTCAATACTAGTGTATCAATTGTAATTATCGGTTTATGGGTACTGTATAACATCCGGTATTTCATACATAGGGCTTTGTTTACGTTGTAGAGATATTTGAAATAGTTGATAAAGTTGATTCATTATTCTCTCGTATTCATTTGTCACAAATGGAGCAAGAAGGGGCGGTTAAACAGGTATCCTCCCTCTCCCTCTGTCTTCCCTCTAGCCTTCCTTCAGATCTGTAGTATCTGTCTCCATCCTTCTCCTCTCTTTCTCCTTCTCAGGAACTGTTCCCATTGTGTATGCCTTCCTTGTCTCCATTTCCATCTCAAGGTTTATATCTCCATCCATTCCCTTTATCCCCCCTCTTCTTAGTTCTGGATAATTCGTCGACAGAAAGCTCGCATCAAATGTCCCTTTCCTGATTGTGTAGAAAGAATCCATGAAAATGATATCAAAGCAGTTCTAGATCCTGATCAGGTAATCACTAATCTCTATCATGAAGAGTAATTATAATTAAGGATCTTCTCGATGTGATCACTCCTCCTGATCAAAGAAGTGCACTTCAATATCATCACGATAAGCACGTTGTATGAACGAGTTTCCATCTAAACCATTTCCCTTCTTTTCTTAGATTACGTACGCTCTAGGTGGTGAAGACCGAATTAGACGATGTCCACTCTGCAAGGTTAGCCTAAAAAGGGCAAAAATGTTAGCAGCCCGATGCGGGGCTCGAACCCGCGACAGCCAGATTAAGAGTCTGGTGCTCTACCGACTGAGCTAACCGGGCCAACGGGTTCTCCAGTGTGAAGACTATTTTTCCTCCTTCTCAGGCGATCTACAGTGGGGTACGAGGATGTCATCTAGTAATGTGTGCCAATACGAAATGTCGAACTCAATTCTGTTGGGTGTGTGGTCATCCAGTGAAGAATCTGAATCACTTTGCAGGTATTCTTATATTTTCTCCATTCTCTCCTTTATCAAACGATATAATTGAGGTTCATTCTGTCGAATAGGATACGATGATCTCTATCGTGGAGTTTATCTCCTTCGATTTATCTATTCAACTTCCCTTCCTGTTCTCATTCTTCTTTTCCCATGGATTCTCACTCTTCTCTTCGTCATTTTCCCTTTCTCATTAATCTTCGCTCTTCCCATTGCTCTTTCCATTCAAATCTACAAATCATCGACAAAGCGATCGAATCTTCTTCTTCCAGAAGAGTACTGTATGATGATAACGAAGGTGATATCGATCTATCTCCTACTCATAAACTACAGTATTCCAGATAATAGTTGTCTCAATTCTCACTCTTCCCTTCTCAATAATTCTAGTTCCATCATCATTCGTCACTTCTATTTACCTCACTCTCATTTATGCTGCAATACTTTATCTCAAATTCTTCATAGACAGGGCAAGTCAATGTATAGAAAGCCCTTTATCGTTATCTTTCAGCTTTCAACTGTCGTTGATAAACTATTCTGTTTCCTTGCTTGCTTTGGATTAGATGATTGGAAGGAAATGCTGAGGGTGAATCGATTGAACCATCGTTACCGTAATGATTCAATCCGTTTAGGACTCACAAGAGGCGAAAGATAAGGCAGCAGTAGCAGATGAACATAGGAATGAAGAAGCATCAGAAAGAAGACAACCAACTCATTCATAGCCCCCCCCCCCTCTCTCCCCCTTTTGAGTACTTGGCGATAAAGACAGATTCGAATATTTTTATCGTCTTTCCAGACGTCTAAATCATCCACAATAAATGAGGTTGTAACATAATAGGGACATGTACGAGAGGACAAAAGATAAACCTCTTATCGACTATCGATATGAGAAGGAGATTAAATATAATTAGAAAGATAGGAGAATCGATCGGGTATCAATCAATCAATAATATCACAACGACTGTAGCCGCGTCTCTAATATAGCAATCGGTAGATCAGGAATATACAGTAAACATGAAAAGGAATATGAGAAGGTATTTCAAACTATTAATCAAATCTATAATTGCTCTCTGTATTCTTTGTGTGTCCGTCAAATAATTGTGAAGTGAAAGGAGAAAAGAAGAGAAAAAAGAGAAGAAGATGCTCGTATCGAAGAGAGAAATGCACTAGTGAAAGAATGGAAGAAATGAAATACACGAATAGAATCGATTAATAATTAAGAGAGAAAGAGGGAGGTCAACAGATTACACAACAACACGTCTTCTTCCTTCTATTCGGACTTCCATTTGATATCGAATTCTTCTTTGAATCCCACCTACAAGATAATTCTTTTATAAATGGAATACACTAATTATCAGATCTAATAGGACCCATTTGTAAGGAAGTAAATTGATACCTTTGTGATCCTCTTGTAGGAGTGCTTTCCTCTTCTTCTTCTCCTCCTCTCTCTAATTTCCTCAACCATTCATCGGGTGACATTGGCTTCGTTTTGCTAGCAGCTCCTCTGCAATTCAATACATTTTACTCACGACACTTTCACACACATTCGTCCCTTCTTCTCCCAATATATACTTTAAGATGAACACTGTCTGGACAAATAAATATAATGATACCTGAGTACTCTCTTGTTGGGGGAAGTTTCTCTAACAGGAGTGGCAATTATTGGTTGTGAGGTAGATGGTTGACCAGTGGAGAGATCCTCGCGAGACCATGATCTTAATCAATAAGATATTATTACTGGAGATCAATTGAGAATGACAATGGAGATAGGGTCTTGTGAGATTAGTTATGAGAATCAAATTGCTTCTATAAAACTATATGGTTTACAAATTAAAATTATTTTAAAGAATTGAATATGACCTTTTTCCTTTGCAATAAGTGTGTAAGTCTCATTTGCCTGATACCTCATAAGATCAGTCTTCTCAGCTTGAGCTTCCAATCTCGCTGGTGTCAATCCTGTCTTATCTCTCAATGATTGTCTTCTTATTGCTCCTCTAGCAGAGAATCCATTCTTCTCAGCCACAACTGGTTGACCAGGTGATTCGAACTTCTTCCTTCTATAATTCATTCATTCATTCCTCTCTCTCTCTCCTTCTCATTCTTCTCTCATTACCTTCTCGATTGTCTTCTACTATCTCTCACTCCAAATCCTCCTGGTTTTCTCTTCTTCGCTTCAACATTTTGTAGTTGAGTGATCACTGCTCGAGTAGTCACATCCTCCTCGCACAAATCTACCATTTATATATAATTCACTAATATAATACATGTGAACTCGAACTGAATGGGTATGATAAGGGAAATCAACAAACCGATGGGTGCTTCCATATTCGATGTCTTCGCATTGATTTCACCTCCATAATCACATAACAATTCGAGGAGATCGGGTTGAGCCCATGCTGCAGCTGCATGAACTGAAGAGAAGGAGGAATAAGGAATGAGGATAGGGAAGAGACTCTCAATTCACAACCACAACATTCGAAAAGGTGTGGACTGCATCCAATTTCAGTGATAACAATGCTAATTATGAAAAATATTATACCGGAAGTCCATAGATCATTATCTCTTGTATTTGGATCGAGTCTATTCCTGAGAAGGAAAGCAGCTACATCATAGAATCCATTGGCGGCAGCGATGTGCAACTGAAATATCATAACAATTAGAGTAAATATTTCTCTTCTCAACATAACCGACAATCGTCTGTGATTGATTGAATATCAGAACAAAAAAAGAAAATTTGTACCAAGGGTACGTTTTTGCAATTGAAAAAATTATCTTCGTTGAGTGAATTCGTTGAACTAACATAAGTGCTTCCATCTGCCATTCTTGTATCCAGAGGAATTCCTCGTTGATGCATCAACTTCATGTCACTCAACATATCCTGAAAATGAACATTTGTTTAAAAATCTATTCGCTTATTTTCAACAATCGAATCTGTGATTGTAGATGCAATTTTTTTTTAAGATTGGAATAGTCCAAAAAAAGTTCTTCACTAAACGGTCTAAACCGAAAAGGGTTGCATTTGTTATTCTTTCGATATTTCGATTGACCATTCGCAACAACTTCCAAAACATTTTATAAACTTTTTTTCGAATTGAGATTGTCATTGACAACCGTAATATAGAATAATAATGCAATACCTTCTCAGCAGATCCTCTCTCTTCATCAATCGATTGTTGAGTGATTCCCTTCTCTGCCATTCTATTCTCAATGACATCAAGTGTTCTATCATCATCACATATATCATAGGGCATATTTCCATCTGCATTCACAGCCAGAAGATTCGCCCCACTGAAAAGAAGAAGGATTATCAATGATAGAATACTCCCATCATCAACAATAGATTAGTCCTCTCAATCATAATCTCCTCCTTTTGTATGAACTAACACTTTCAAATCAAGAAACATCATTCTTAGTGAGCCCAATCATTGTCTCGATAGAAGAGCAATGAAAAAGGAGAGAAAGAGCAGGATACAACAATTAAAGATGACTCATCTCTCGTTCTGATTCACTTGTTGCCAATCGATCAAAACATCATACTATTTCAGTTTCCACAAGAGAGATGAATAGGAGGGACAAACCTTTCGATGAGTATATGAACTACATTGATATGGGCACAGCAAGCAGCAGCATGGAGGGGAGTCCAACACTCTGTATCACGAGCATTCACATTCGCCCCTCGAGATACAAGAAGAGTCTCAATTGATCTATCATTCCATCCATTCACTTCCTCACTTACCATTATATCAACATTATCATCGATGGCACATTGATGAAGAGGAGTAAGTCCATCCTCATTGTGTGAATTGGGATCAGCTCCGAGATCGAGTAATCGACCAACTTCAATTCATATTCATCCATCTCCTTCTATCTTCTTTTCTCTCACCTTCATGTATATCATTCCTACTAGTTGCATCAAGTAATTCAATCTCAGCACTAAATCTCAATCGTGGTTTCCTTGGTCGAGGAGGGGGAGCAGCCCTTTGATATTCTGCATTCACTCTCAATTGATTTGCACGTCGAGTCCTGGAATCAACAATCCATTCTCATCCATTCCATAACATCTTCCCCTTCCCTTCCTTCCCCTCCCATCCACTCCCTCTATCCAATCTCTCCCCATCTACTCTTCCATTCTCCCAGTCTCCTATAATGAGCTTATTTCCCACCCCAAATCTCATATCTTCGTTGAAATGGAGTAGAGAAGAGAAAGGAGTAGTCTAGTCCCTTTTCTTGAACTAGTCTCACGCTCACAGAACAACATCCACCCTCTACAGAGAATGTGGCATGTTCATGATTAAAAGAGGATAAAGAGAAGATTTAGAGATAAATGGAACAATTATGGAGAGCGATAGGATAGTTCATTCTGATAGAGATAGAGAGAACTCCCTCTACTTCCATTCCTTCAGGACAAATAAAGTGAATCATATCAGGAGGAATGAATCATTTGATAGAGTCACTTCAACCCTCAGGCTTATCTCTCCCTCCCCCACTTCTTTTCCACCACTTCATCTCCCTTCTATCCATTCTGTCTGGAGGGATTAAGACTAAAGAATGAGTATCACAATGGGAATTCTTACTTTGCAAGTTGAATTCTCTCCTGAGTATTCATCTTCTCAATATCAGGCAGTTCAGCTGCCAATTGAGAATGATCGATCATTGCCATCTTTGATTAATTGATGAAGATGGAAGAGGAAGAGATGGAGGAATGAATAGAGAAGAAATCAACCAGAATGACCACGCATCTTAATCACATTATTATCATTACATACTTACAGGAGTTAGAACGAAATTATGCGACTTGAAAGGTATAATGAAGGCAATTAATTCGATTATGACGCACGAATTGAAAAATCAAATGAATATGATATTCATTGCGGGATGGAAAAGGAAAAGCTATGTAAGAAGGAGAGATGATCAATATTGGAACACATCGAATGTTGCTAAAGAGAGAAATGGAGAAATGGAATATGAGAGAGAGAGAGAGAGATGTCGAAAGAGGAAAGAGAACTGTTACGTATTGAGGAATATGAGAGAATGGAGAAGAAGAGAAAGAGGAGGTAAATGAAGGAATTTAGGAAGGATGAAATGAAGTGAAGGATGAAGAGACAGAATAGAAAGAGAAAGAAGGAAGGAAAAGGAAAGAGACGAAGAAGGGAAAAGGGCAGATTAAAGTGTGGCCCGTCAAGTTGATAGGAAATAGTGTAGAAGATGGACGATTGAAGACAAGAAAATGGAGAAACGAAGGAATACTCACAAAAACTACGATTAAAAGGAAGAGAAAAAGAGACAGAGAAAATGGAACAAGTAAAGAAGAAAAGAGACTGAAGACAAGCACAAATTGAGAAGAATACTCACTTTATGCTATTGACGAATGAAAGATTTGGAGTGAAAAGAGTAAACCATAAGTGAGAGAAGGGAAGGAATGGGATGAGGAAATGAAGAGATGAAAGTAGTGAAGAAATGGAAGAAGCTATGAAGGGAACAAGATGAGGGATATGAAGCGTGCTCTTGAATTAAAGGAGCAGAAGGGGAAAGGGAAGATGGAAGGGAAAAGAGAATAGTTGTCCCTTCTGAGAGTGGAAAGAAGAAGAAGAGAAGAGAGGCAACCAAGAGAGAAATCATAGTGATAAAGAGACAAGAAATCAATGGGGAACAATCGTTACAGTTTAGAGATGACCTTCAATTGAATATGAACGGATAGAGGAGAACTGGGGTGAAGAAGAGGGAATGAGGGAGAGAGGAAGTGTGAGAGAGAGAGGGAAGAGAGACACGAGCTATACTCATTGCCGATTCAGAGACAGCCTCAGGGCGAGTTTCCATGCCCTCAGGCCATACCCACACAATTCTCTACGTTTACGAACATCCAGTCATTATGAAGATTAAGCTAGATAATATTTAAATAAGTAATAGGGAGGACGCAACGCGTTAGTCACTCGCGTCGCGGCAGTGGTCTCTCTCGCGCACCCTTGCACAGGTGAAAGGGAAGATGGAGACAAGAGAGCGGTAGAGAGGGAAGACCAGTAGGAATGAGAGAGAGAGACAACAAGGCTCATACTCTCTACAGATACACTCATTCATCTTTATTGACCTACACAATCTAACGGTCATGTAAGTGACAGTCGTACAGACCAGTCTCCATATCATCCCATATCTGATAAAAGTCCAATGATACGTATTGATATGTAGTGGTAACTGTCTCTCTCTCTCATTCATTGGGTGTCTGCAACTCAACTATAGAAAGGGAAACCGGCCGCAATGAGGGCGTGGTCATTCTTCTAATCGATCCACTTTCTTCCCATCATACAGCAACCATCGACTCTCAACGAGAACCAACGCCATCCAAGGCGACAAACGAATTATTTGCCTATCCTTCTTCTTTTCTTATGCGAGCCGGAGCAAGGAGAAGGAGAGTTGTCTGTACTAGTCTCACATTCATTCCTGACTCAACATCCGTCTCTTTCCTCCCACATCTTACTATATTATCGCGTTTTTTCTCAGTTACTACTGTCTGATAAAGTAATGCTTGAGATGGCAGTGGATACTTACACGACGAAAGCACCAGATGGAACGTATCTCACAACTACGACTAAGACGCACACCAAGTACGAAGAAGATATGGTGAGTTACTCCGTGCTAACGTATGTATTTCTATATACACAGGTATATCGGATCGGAAGAGGGCCATTCAACAGGAAAAACTTGATGTCAATGCAAGGAATTCTAAGAATCATGGAAATCGTAAGTCTATTACTTCTGCATTTTAACTGCCGCAACGTAGTCGACTAGATCGAGGGAAATATGAACGAAAAATAACACACCCATTGTGGGAATACAAAGCGTATGAAAGAAATTGCACGAAAAACATAATTTGTTTGAGAATGATGAAAAATACAGTAAAAAATAAAAGATCGATACCGTACAGTAATTCGTGACAGGACAAATACTTTTCGAATAATATTGATTGATATTTAAGATTGCTGGATTGATGATTATTTCACTTGTCGTATCCGTATTCGGGCCTGGACCATTCAAAGGAGCCCTATTCGGACAGACAATTCTTCTCATCTTCGCTGGAGTATCACTCTGCCTCTCATTCAGTATTCTCATTTTTTCATTTTGTTCTTCCAATTTTCTGTATTCAGTATTTCTTGTCGTCTACATTTTCAATCTTCATGATACCCATCTCGATTTCTGGCCTTGGAGGGTTACGGTAAGCTTATTTCCTTTGTCTATCAATATCGAATCTTGGTGCCTCAGGACATGGTCTTCTGTGCAGTTGCTTCTATCTTCTATTTCGTCCTATCCTTTGTGAGTCAGCTAAGTTAGACGAGGATAATCCAGTAAACACAGGTGGAAGGGTACTATTCAACTGGATCATGGGCAAATAACTGCAATGATATCGGCTCGGATGGAATCATGCACAATGGATGCCGATTTGTCTACGAATGGGCATTCGCTGCTGTAAGCATTCATTGGGTTACTGTAGAAAAGGAGTCTAATACTGACCGTAGTCTAAAGTTATTTTTTGATTGCAAAGTCTACTTCTTTTCAGATCCTTTGCTTCTTCTGTGGATTCATGTATGCGGTGTCTGCATTCATCGCAAACAGAACTAGACCTTGATCTACCTCGAACATTAAAAATCTCACTTGCCCCATCTTGCTCAGTGATTTGCTGCATATCCAAAGTTTCTTTCAAGCATAATCATCTCCCCCATCTTGCACACCTTGTCAAAGAGCATAATAAAGATATTATTTTATAGTATTTTCCGTATCAAAAGTAGACAGAAGACTTTTTAACAATAACTCTGTGTATGAACAATTATTTAGCTAAAAACTAGCCGAATAAAAAGAATGAATAAATTACAGTTGTGGGGTGGTGATCACATCAAATGTGTTACGAGGCTCGTAACAGTGGGAAGAATGACAATACTCTTCGTGGAATGTTGAGAGAGGTCAGCTTATGCACGGGATCGAGTGTACTTGCCCCAGATATGGAGAACGAAGACGGAAGCGATGAAGACCAGAGACATAACAAGGACGGGCACGGGTCCGATCTTGAGACCAGTAGAGTCCTCAGTGTAGAACTTCCAGAGACCTCCATTGTTCACTCCAGCACGAGAACGAACGGCAGTCGTCGTAGTAGCACCTCCAGTGCGTCTAAAAACAAACTATTATTAATAAACTAAATGGTTCTGGTATAGATACATGGTGCTAGGTGAATCTAAGAAAACAATGAAAAGTAGAGGAAACTTTTAAAAAAAATTATGAATACTAACCTCTGACGAAGCTGGGGTCCGGCGGCTCCAGTGGGAGCGCGGGTAGAACGACCGGGTCTGGCGGTGTCAGACTGAAATTTGAAGAATTTCATGATTAACAATAGTAATAGAAGAAGCTATCGCCAGATATTCGGCTTTTATTCATCTATGATCGATAAGACAGGTTTAACAGACATTATTCCTTTAAATTGTAACTGCAATAGAGAATACTAATGAGAAATATTAATAACAATTGAAAAGCAACTAACCATGATAGACTTTCTTCAAAGAGTGGAAGAACAGGGCTCCTTCTGACGAGATATAGAGTTAGCAGGCTACGCGCGCCTCTTTGGTTAGAGTGCGGCTACCGTAACACTTGCAGTTCAAGGAGCGTGCTGAGACCAAAAATTTAAAAACGCGCTTTTCTGATTTTTTTTTCATATCTCGACGTACACAATGTTTTCACACTACAGCAAAATCGACAGCAAAATCGGCTAAACGGCGTAATTCAAACTTACGCGACTCCGCCCAACTTTGTTTGGCTGTGCATTGCGTGAGTTTTCTGTTTGTAGTCACAGTTAATTTGGATCTATTCACATACAATTTTGTCAATTCCTATGAAACGTTTGGTTTGTATAATATTCTGGATATACATCTTAGCATTCATATTAGTACAGAATTAACGTCTTTGGCTTTCTCACATTTTAGAGAGTATTGATATTTTAGTGCTATAGTACTTGTTTTCCTAGTTCTTGGAAAACGTAGGTACTACTTAATCGATTAACTCCATTCAAGTTGTTCCCCACTGTTCATTGTTTATCGCATAACGCTCTTCCCGTCTTTCTGTTTGAGATCGAGAAGTGTAATAGTGTAACCGATGGTTAAAACCTTCCCCTCCCAATTTTTATCCATCGATAAGGGGTTATAATCCCCTCAAAGAACATTGCATCACATCATTCTGAACTTTCTCCCTCTTAAATACTATGTACCCAACCTTTCTTCTTGAGAGATTCAAAGGCACCTATTTCTTCTCGTTGAATTTGAATGTTTGTTTGCGTTGAAATCGTGTCGTTCACATGGCCATCGATACTCTCACTTTCTTTCAACTATTGCAGGGTAATATCTGGTCTGATCACCTCTTCTAGAGATGGCAGGCTTCCTAGCCAAGGTTTGTTTATTCATGATAGCAATCTAAATCTACGATAGAGACCTCCGCCACTTTATTACTCTGGCACACAGTGAAAGTGATCGATAGATGATAAGGACTAGTACGGAATGGAGTTAGGAAGGACAATCTGGAAACGATCAATACATTCTTAGAATATTAGAGATTAGGAGAAGACGAAATAGTAAATGTGTTGAATGTCAGGCAGTGGCTGGAGCAGCTGCAGTGGGAACTGCTGTCTATGCAGTGGATATCACGAATGAAAGCAGATTCAGGAAACAAATGGTGAGAGGGAATGAATGAATGGATTGTGAATGGCTCATTCAGACATCGTACTTCCGTTATGCTCATGCTGATCTTCTCACTGAATTGAATAAACGGCAATCGGGATCTCTCCCCTCCAGAAATGATCTATTGACCAACCTCAAATCTGGTGAAGAGTTCGATATTCTTGTTATTGGAGGAGGTGCCACTGGAGCTGGAGTTGCTCTCGATTCACAGACTAGAGGTAATGTTTTTTTTTTATTTTCGCATAATTTACTTGCGATTTTTTTAAAGCTATTTAAAGAAATAAATATTGAAATATGATTTTTCCAGGTTTGAAGACAGCCCTTGTTGAATTGGATGACTTCTCATCGGGAACTTCCTCGAGAAGCACTAAACTTATTCATGGAGGAGTACGATATCTCCAGGTGAATATCGATTGATCATTTAATACTTTTAAGTTGTTTATCTTCATTCTAATATCAGGCTGCCATATTTGGTCTAGATCTTGAGCAGTACAGAATGGTGAAGGAAGCTCTGTTCGAAAGAGCGAATCTTCTCGAGATAGCACCTCATCTATCCACTCCCCTTCCTATTATGCTGCCGGTGTACAAGTGAGTGGAAGAACGGTTAACAATAAGAAGGAATGATATTCAGAGTGTGGCAGATTCCTTACTTCTGGGCTGGAATCAAAGCATATGATTTCGTGTCTGGTAAAAGAGTACTCAAGAATAGTTTCTACATCAATAAAGAGAAGGCACTCGAGAGGTGATCAATCCTGTCTATTCCCTCCTTTAATTCATCCATCTCTCTAGATTCCCAATGCTAAAGAGGGAAGCCCTCAAGGGAGCTCTTATCTACTACGATGGTCAACATAATGATGCAAGAATGAATCTGGCCATTATTCTCACTGCCATCAGACACGGTGCAACGTGTGTAAACCATGTCAAGGTAAGAAATTCGATAATTGAGTGGTTGGAAGATGGGAAGTGATACTGTACTCACTCCCTTTCAGGTTGACAAACTGCTGAAGACCGAGGATGGAAAAGTGTCTGGTGCAAGAGTGAAAGATATGGTCACTGGAGCTGAATGGGATGTCAAGGTAGAGTAGAAAGAGTGGGAGAGAAGGGGGAGGGAGGAAGTATGTGATTACAGGCGAAGTGTGTAGTGAATGCAACAGGACCATTCACGGATACGATCAGAAAGATGGGAGATGATGATTCAAAGGCTATCTGTCAACCTGCTGTTGGAGTAAGTGATGAAAAGAGGGAAAAGAGGAAGAGAGGTCAATTAAGGTGCATATAGTCCTCCCTGGATACTACTCTCCCTCTAATACTGGTCTACTCGATCCATCCACTTCTGATGGAAGAGTTATCTTCTTCCTTCCATGGGAGAAACATACTGTAGCTGGTGAGAGATTATGAAGGAGAGGAAAGGGAAACAGGGAGATTAAAGGTACCACCGATGGAAATGCTGAATTGACGTTCTCTCCTGCTCCTAAAGACTCGGAGATTGAATTCATTCTTGGAGAGATTCGAAGATATCTGAGTGCAGTGAGTCCTTCTCTCTCTCATCCACTCGATCATCATCTCCCTTCAGGATGTGTCAGTTCGTCGTGGAGACGTAATGTCTGCATGGGCTGGTCTCCGTCCTCTCGTTAGAGATCCCAATAAGAAAGACACCAAATCACTCGCAAGAAATCACATCATTGAAGTACACATTTCTCTGATGATCAAGCCCCTTTTGTAATTGAAAATTCTTTTGTAGATCTCTAAGTCGGGCCTCGTTACGATCGCAGGAGGAAAATGGACGACTTATAGACATATGGCAGAGGAGACGGTCGATGCAGCTGTGAAGCATCATGCATTGAAAGAGAAGAATAAATGTGTGACACCTGGTAGGAAATGAGAGAAAGAAATGGGATGAAAAGGAGGAAATTATAGGATTGATGTTGGAAGGAGCTCATGAATGGGACCCCCTTCTATATATTCATCTGGTGCAAGATTACGGACTGGAAGTGGATGTGAGTGAATACGACTATGATTCCACTTCTCTTTAGAGTTGCTCCGTGAATAAGTTGAGTAATGAGTTGTATATCAGGTGGCTCAACATCTCTCGACCACCTATGGAGATCGTGCATTCGTCGTTGCAAGAATGGCTAAGATGACTGGAAAGAGATGGCCAATTGTTGGCCATCGACTACACAATGAATTCCCTTATCTGGAGTGTGAGGTGAGAAGAAGGAAGGAGGGAGGGAAGGGAGAAGGAGAGTCTAATCCCTCTTCTCAGGTCAAATATGCAGTACGTGAGTACGCGTGTTCTGCTGTTGATGTCATCTCTCGAAGATTGAGACTCGCATTCCTCAATACTTATGCCGCCCACGAAGTACTTCCTAAGGTGAGGAATACTGTAGGGAAAACGGTAGATGGATGAGTATTGCAGGTTGTGGAGATTATGGCTGGAGAACTGAATTGGTCATCTGCAGAACAGAGAAAACAATTGGAAGAAGCAAGGAAATTCATTGATTTGGTGAGTACGGTAGAGGAGAGGATCTATCCATTGAATTGCTCAGCTTGATTTGACTCCATTATATTGCAGGAAATGGGACAAGAAGCACGTGCGGCATCAGTCAGTAACGTCGCCTTGAATCTGACGAAAGAAGAAATGTTGGCTGCCAAATCACGATTCAATCAATTGGATAGAGACAAGAAGGGGCATATTACTGTCAATGATCTAAGAAGACACTTCAGAGTGAGTTATACCAATGAAAAAATATAGGAAAAAAGATCATTTTCAGGAGAATAATCAGAAGATCGATGAGAGACTTCTCCATGAATTATTGTGTGAAGTTGATCTGAATAAGAATGGTGAACTCGAATTGGCCGAATTCTTCCAGGTTATTATTATTCCTTCTCTTTAGTATGCACTTCTGTAAAATGAAAATGAAAAATGTGATGATCTTAAATAATTATTTTCAGTTGTACTCTGGACTGAAGGGAGGTCAAGTATCTCACAATCGACTAGTGAGATATCTCGATGAGGCAGATGATGTGGGACTGAAGGCAACAAAGGTAACCAGATCTGGAGGAGGACTATAACTCCTCCCCCCTCCATCCGTCTATTCAATACTCCCCCTCAATTCATTATCCAGTAAGTAGGCGTAGTCTACTCATTTCTCTTACCAAATGATCCCGTGCGATAGTTAGTGAAATAGTGAATCCCAGCTGGTCAATGAATGAATTGCAATCTAGCTTGTATCATGCTTGATAATAATACCATAAGTGTATCTGTATTTACTCACAGTTCTCAGTCAATTTTGACTCTCATTGTATTACAAATAATGCATTAAGTACCCTTCCATCCTTTGAATACCCTTTGACAGCCATAGCTCTAAATCGATAGTCATCAAAAGATAATGAACACAGTATTTCCCATCCCCAAATATAAAACACGTACTTTGTGTAGAGTATTCAGATAAATTAAGTTTGTAGACTAAACTTGCAGTGTGTGCCACAATGCACCAATTGATAGCGTTGAAAGATTATCTTTTATTCGATTGCTTTATACAGTTGATACTACAGATAGTGTAGAATACATTGTTTATTGATTGTATCAAAAAAAGGAAATAATTTGAAGGCAGTAATGAACCCGTAAGTGAGAGAGAATGCAACGACTTGTCTACAAATAGTTGCGATTATGGCTATGATTCTACACAAAGACAGATTACTCGACTAGTAAACAGATAGATGTTTCTAGTTGGAAATAGTGAGATACGTATACTTTCTACCAGTGATGAGTGGATACAAATGTGATTATGTTTCTATTCCATCGATTGATTCGATTGATCTACCACTTGGATCTTCCATATTCTGCCATCCTTTTCCGTCTTCGAGCAATTCGAGCCTTACGAGTGATATTTAATCTGAAGTTACTATTGTACAACTCTTCGTATTTATTTATGTGATACCTTCTGGCCATTTCTAAGAAGTCATCAGCATCATTTAGCATCTGGACAACATTATCTGAAGGGGGCATCTCTCCTGGTGGACCATCGAATGATTGAGAAGGAGGGAAAGATGGACCACTGAAGAGAAAAAAATGAGAAGGAAAGAGGAATGGGACTAACCGTCCAGTGGGGGGAAGTCCTGTTGTAGAATGAAGAGAATGAGAAGGATGAGGAGCTGGAGGAAGGGGACCTGATTGAGAATGATTGAGATATTGATGAGAGATCAAAGATCACCTCGGATCCCATTGAATGACAAGTCATCAGGAATAGCAGGAGGTAGTGATTTAACTGAGATGGATGGAGATACGGTAGCGAATGCCCTGAATGGATACGGTATCGATCAATATACAGCAGGGATTATCGATTAGCACATCACTCTGAAGTCACTCGAAAATGAAATGTTGTCTATGAACCTGGTAGTCCCTGTTCTTCTAGTCTTCGCTGTAGTAGGAGGAGGAGTTACTCTAGTCACGGAAGGGGTTACTGTAGTCGACTTAGGTACTGTAGTCGTCTTAAGTACTGTAGACGACTTAGGAATGGTAGTAGTCTTTCCGATAGAAGTGACAGTCTTGGTTACGGTAATCTTGTCGGTACGAGGAAGAGTCGCTTTGGAACGAGTTGTTGAAGGTCTGTGATTGAAGAAGATAAATGACACTCAGAAGGGATTAAAACGAAAGGATTCGGTTAGAAAGTTAATGGGATAAGGGAACAATAAGAGTTAGAACAGAACACACAAAAGAAGAAGAAGAAGAAGAGGGACGAACCCATCGAACTCTTTCGATGATTCCCTTGATGATTCTGTTGATGATTCGAAATTAAATTCATCTGGTAGATCAGAAAGATCAAATTGAGGAGAAGAAAGAGAAGAACGAGTTGTTGTGATGATATGAACATTCTCATTTAATGGAGGAGGAGAATCTCTGAAGAAACAGAAAAAGAACTGAAAGAACTGAAATATACAGAGATTATACCTGAATATTGTGGATGGATCGGGAGTTGATGGAGAAGGAGTTGAATGGGAAGTGGAAGAGGGAGGAGAAGGGGTTATAGAAGAATGAGTTGTAGGGAATGTAGAATGGGTAGACGTCGATGATGAAGGATGGAAAGTAGAGTCGGATGAGGATGGAACGATGGATGATTCAGATCCAGATGAGATTGAAGAGAATTCTCTTGAATCTTCGAATGAAGAGGAGGCTGAAGAAGGGGAAGAAATGGAGGCTGAAGAAGGGGAAGAAGGTGTTGATGAAGTGAGGGATTGAGGATCTCTCTGGATTGAAATTGTTGGTGATGGAAGGAAGGGAGAAGGAGAAGTTGATGGATGAGAGGAAGGAGAAGGAGAATGAGAAGAGGAAGGAGAAGGAGTGAGATGGAGAGGTTCAAGTGTAGATGGAGAATGAGTAGAAGAGGATGGACGAAGGAATGATGATGAATGAATGAATGGAGAGACGGGAAAGAGATCACTGAAATGGAATCATCGAACTAAGGGGACTGGACTGATAAAGGATAGAAGGAGGACTGATAAGGGATAGAAGGAGGACTGATAAAGGATAGAAGGAGGACTGATAAGGGATAGAAGGAGGACTGATAAAGGATAGAAGGAGGACTGATAAGGGATAGAAGGAGGACTGATAAAGGATAGAAGGAGGACTGATAAGGGATAGAAGGAGGACTGATAGGACTATTCCATGCATTCATCTACTCACTATCTCAGACGGACCAAAGAGACAGTGGACAGACAATAACAAAAGAGGAAATAATATAAGTATCGAACCGAGTTGAAGGTTTAGAGGTTGTTGATTGTGAGATTGTTGGTCTTCTACTCGATAACGTTGTCATTGATGATATCGTTGGTCTAAATTCACTAGTCTAATCATTCAAATCACTCAATCACTCAATTATCTCTCTATCTAACCTGAATGTTGGTGCAGTTGTTCCAAAGGTCGTCCCTTCAGTAGTCACTTCTATCGTTGTCGACGAAGGAGTTGTTAATTGAGTTGTCGTACGACTCTCAGTGACGGATGTCGTAGATGGAGTTGTCGAATGAGTAGTTGACGATTCAGTTGATGATGAAGGTGTAGAGGGGAAAGGAGATGTATGAAGAGGAGATGGACCATTTCGGATTGGAGAACGACTGAATGAAGAAGAGTAATTGAGATGATAGGAAGAGAATATACGAACGGAGGAAGAGTGAATCGAGTAGAGGGAAGACGAGGACGGAATGATCGAAATGGTGCAACCACTGATGGAGAGACTGGTGATCTGAAGAGAAAGGAGTAAAGGAAAGGGAGAGGGAAGGGAGGGACAGGGATACCTTCCAGAAGGAGTAAATTCTTCTTCATCATTAGAGAGTGCTTCAACTCTTCGTGGTGGTTGAGGACGTTGTCTGATTGGAGGTGGACGAGGTCGAAATGGACGAGGAGTTTGAATGAATACTCGAGTTGATGGAACTGAAATTAGAAAAGGGAAGTGGACAGAAGTGATTGATTAATTGATGGATAAAGATTGAATGCACATAAAGATACTTATCTGATCGATATCTCAGATAAACATGTTAGTAAGTTAAAAGTCAAATGTACTAACCAGGAGTGGTCACTTCTCCAAAAGGAGGTCCTCCGATTCGGAATCTGTAAGGAAGAGTATAACAGTATTGAATGGAGATGATGATTATGTGAGTACAGCACTCAAACCTCCACCACTTCAAAAATGGAACTCATAATGAGTTATTGAAGGCAAAGGAAATCGAAGAGAATATTGAGTCAGTATCATTTCGAAAACGTCTTCTTCATTGAATTCATTGTAATATTGACTCAATATACGTAAGTGATTTGTGTTCACAGCAAACCTATTGTTGTTTTCTCTTCTTGGGAGAACTTCGAATGAGGATGAAATTCGAAGTGGTCTCTCTCTCATTGGATGAGCAATAGGAACTCTTTCTCTTGATTCTTCTCGTTCCATACTCCCTCCATGAATAAGTCTCAATGAATGAACTCGACCTGTTGGACTATTCTGAGTCCTCACAGGAATTCTCTTAAACTCGTTGGTTACGGTGCCCTCGCGGGTTACTGTAGGTGGTTGAAGAGTGTTCTCCGATGGTTGGAGTACGGTATCCATTGATCCATCGTGGGTTACTGTAGTAGTATGGGGTCGAATTGTTACAAGTGGGGAGATAGTGGGACGACGTCGTGAGAAACCATGAGATGACCTCGATCGAGTTATTCCTCTTTGGAAGAATGGAGATTGACGGAAGGGTGATGATTGAAGAGATTGAAGAGAGAAGAAGGGTGATGGTCTGGAATGAAGAAATACAAAGGAATGGATGAAACACGAATGAAAATTGAAATGAAGAGAGAAAGATAGAACACTCAAGAAATTGGTAATTGGTAAAAGAGTTAGTATAAGATAAGGAATAGACGACACTCAAAGGATAGAAGGAATGAATAAAGATGAAATGAAGAAGGAGAAGAAGGGAAAGAGTAAGACTGAGGGGAAGGGGGAGGGAAACCTTCTGAATTGTAGAACATTTCCATTTCGATCCACTGTGATCATATGTCGTTCCCCCTGGAATAATTTTGTATTGAGAACATTCCTATCTATACATCCAGTATCTCTTCCTAGAACAATCAATGGAAGAAAGAAATTTTATAATCACGATTTTGACAAAAAATGTGTTACTTACATCTCCGAATGCTTCCAATCTTCTTGATATTTGTCTTTCATGTCTCTCTCCACTCGCTCGAGTTATTCTCACGAAGTCCGTTCGAGGCACCAAATCACTCAAATAACAACTATTTGATGTTCATGCAGTATTCACAAAAAAGATGGATAGATCGCATACCGTTTTCATTTTAAAAATCTATTTCATTTATTTGCATTAAAGGAGGAGTCCCACGAATATTTGGATATCTGAGTTCTCAACGAACTTTTTTTGAGCGTGCGAAATGAGGAGAGCGCGCCCTCTCATTGTGAACATTACATAGACGCCCGCGCTGTTAGTGGGACTCCTTCTTTAATTGTTACAAATTCGAACCTCGTTGCATTCTCATCGTTTTCTCCTCTTCTCGTTGACCCCTGCAATCATTTCTCTTTTCATATTCTTTCTTGAACTTTCTTGCATGCTTTTCGATCCACTTCATGCTGTTCACAACTAGTCAAAAACCTATCACACCCACTCAATTCTCTAGAGTTTCTCTTTGTAAGATTCCACTGTGATCTATGCATCGGGTAGATCCCTTCTCCATGACAATTGATCAGTGATTGATCATTTGTTCTTTATCATATCCATAGAATGGGTGTGATAATATCAATTGGTCACGCTCATTCAAACTTTCTTCCAATCGGCTTCCCACTTTTTCCCAATGGAAAGAAATGCAATGGAAGGACGCTTTCCTCTCTATCTCTCTTCTTAACAAGGGAATAAAAGAGGGAAAATGGGATCCTCATTTGTTTTGAGTAAATAGATCTACCGAGGTTGGGGTAAGGAGTTGAATGGACGAATGAACTGGATAAGAGAAGGAGTGAATGGAGTCGGAAGATGCTAAGAACCATAGAGAGTACGAACTCTCACTAAAAGGACATCAACTATCTTCTCTCTCTCTCAAAAGCTTCTACTAAATTGGATAACTAATCACTGATTTGTACGTGCAGAAATTTGAAGGAGCGTGAAGAGAAAAATGAAAAGAAGTGGAACTCTCCCTTGCTTCTTTTGAGTGATTTTATCTAATTGACACAATCAACTTACTTCTTCTTCGAATAGTGCAGCATGAATTATAGAGAGAAGGAAGAAAAGAAGGAGACATCGAGGAGTCTCCCACATATCCTAAAAATTGTTAGATTACAATTATGAGATGAAGAATAGAGAAATTTAGAAGAAAAATGTCATCATTCTGCGCATTTAAATTTATTAGACTGAGAATTGATTCTAAAAGTTAGTGTGTGGAAATAGTGCAGATATACGATTTCAAGAAGAAGCAGGAAAAAAGAAAAGATCAGGAGTAAAGTTTATACTTGGGTTGTGATATGAAAAGAAGGAAGAGTTAAGATGCTCAGACAAAAGGGCAAGTTGATACATAAAAGTCTCTTTTACGATAGTCAGTCTTAAGTCAACAATTGGTGATAAAGTAGTGATAGACTCGTAATGAAGAAAGTAATGGGAATGTTCACTACTCTTAAACGTCATCTTATTAAAGGAAGTTATAAAGTGGTAGAGGAAACGATCGAATGTTAATGTGAATGGAAAGATAGAGGGGAGTATTCGGTTATACTTGAGATCAGAAAAGGGTTAGAACTGAAAATGAGACGAGGGGAGAAAATGGAGGGAAAATGGCGGAGATAATAATCAGAAGGAAGTGATGAACTGAAAGTCTGATATTCGAATAGAGGGATGAAGGTCGAACGAAGATCAAGGAAAGGAGGTTCGAAAACATAGTAGATACTTGAAGTAAGTGATGAGTGAAAGAGAGAAAGGAGTGGCATGAACAGTTTGTGTAGGTGGAACTTGGCAGAGAATTAAGTGTTTCGAACCAAGAATACGTATTGGAAGGGAGAAAATCCTATTTGAGAATACTGATAGAGACTAAATAGAGAACATTCGAAAGACTTGAGTGGAGTTAACTAGAATGAATAATTAGAATGATTAAAGATAAGAACGAGGAAGGGAAAACATTCGAATGAAGAAACATGCAAAACCTCCGTCATTCAATGTCGAAAATTGTGCATAGTTTAGCTACTCAAGAGGGTCTCTCGGAGTTCGAACCAACGGCAATTTCGAATTGAAGTACACTAATTATCGAATGCAAGGCTTGAACTGAGAAGTTTCTAACGGAAGGAGAAGAGTTCGAAACACAAGAAAGAATACTTATGGCAGCTAATAATCAAAAGAAGTGAATGAGAAGAAGATATGAAACCCGATAGAGACTAATGGAGATTTGTTCGCAGTTGAAACAGTGAGAAGAAGAGAAGAGAATGGTATACGGAGCACTTGTAAATGGCAAGACGAGAAAAGGGAAAAGGAGAAAGTCAGGTCGAGGGTTACTGGAAGAGACGGACCATTTGAGACTGGATATAGGGAGAGAAGAGAATGAGACAAGGAAAGACAAGAATGATACGATAGAGAGAGAGAGAGGGCCATTGGATTGAATCATTTGTTCTGTGAAGGTAAATGAGTGATGAAAAGCATGGAATGGCAGAAAGAGAGAGAGAGAGGTTAGAGGTCATTAATGATTGTACCAATCCCTTCTATTCTTCTCCTTCTTTCAATCTGTTAGTTCTCATGACCTCCCTTTTATTTGAAATTCGAGAGAAATGGAGGAAAAAGTCGAGAGCTGTGCAATTTGCAATAGATCAAAGAGAAAACTCGAAAGAGAAGGAAAGAAAATGATTCTCGATAGAAGTAGAGTAAAAGGTTCCATAATCAGGGTACAACCCTCGATTTGGGAGGAAATCGAGTACTGAATAGGATGCGAATTCTCGTGACAAAATACTCGATCTAAAGGGAATAAGCAGTAATTGTCGAGTGTAGACAAGATTGAAATCTAAAAGAGAAACTACCTAATATAACGCCCATTACTACCATTCCCCTTTTCACACTTTCACTATCTATGTGAGGAAAGTATAGAGAAATCGCATCTCATTGCCAAAAAAGGATCAAGATCGAGGGCACTCAAGAACGGGCGAATAGTTATATTGGCCGGAAAATCTGCCATTGTCAATCAAACAACCAAAGTAAAAATCAAAATATAGATTATAAAAATTTAAGATAGTGGAGATCTTACCCATCTTCATCACCAATACAATATTGAAGTAACGATAGACTATTGAACGAAGCAAAATGAAAGGATGAAATGGTCTTCGAATGAGGGTAAGCAGTTGATTTATTCAATCGAAAGTAAGAATAATGACGTAAATGAAGTTATGAAGTCGATGGAAATGAATGGCGAGAGAGAGACTCAAGTAGAAAATGAAGAGTGTGAGCAACAATGGTCAGTATGGAAAGGAAACGAGAGAGACAATGAAGAAGACTCGAGAATTGAAGAGTTATCGACTCTCAATCGACACTAAATTGTCTAGTTATACCATCATGAACAATCAATGACTCATTACTTTATCGACCAGTACAATTTATGAAATGGAGGAAGAAGTCGATGAGAAGATATGAAACCATTCGGATTACTCGTATCAATCGAATGACAATTAGATACTAAGATATGGCTAAAGAATGAGATCGTATCTACTGAGATTATCGTAACTTGCGCCTCTAATGAATTCTATTTGAGGTAGACTATTATATTGACCAGCGTCAAACTTTTCGTTCGGATTCAATCGTTGGTGCTTCAATTTCTGAAAATATATTAACTATAACTGAATAGTGATTCGTTCCTCACTTTGAGTAAGCAAATGAGTGCTGCTGGCTGATAATCGAGATAGAGTTTATGAGCGACAAAAGCTGCATTTGAATGGAGAGAAGGAAGATCAGATACTCCATAAACACATGAACCATTCGACCACGAACCTATTATCCTTTTGAGATTATCAATTGATTTCCTTTCTCACCATTGCATTTTCTCCTTATCCATGTTTGATATCGACCAACGAATCCACGAGAGAGACACGGAGGAGAAGAACACTCAACATATTCAATATTTCTCTCTTCAATTATGATCACTAACTTTTATGGGTTTCACTCTTTTCCCATTTTTCTTCGCTTTTGAATATTGCTTAGAAAATATTAAAAATTGAGTAGCGTTGAAGCCACCCGGGATCTTCATTACTGAATAGTAGGTAAATAAGTAATGTGTAATAATTAATTATTTCAAACCATCAGGATTTCCCATTGCCGATGCCCAGAAGGATTCGTCTGCGATTCGAGTCCCCCTCAACAATAGGGCATTTACAAGATGATTACATTGAATTGAATTATACCTGAGGAATTCGATGAGTTCTCGTGCCTTTTTGTGTTTGATCATAACTTGAGCGGCCTCTCTCGATATTATTGCAGATAGAGAAGTCTTGAAGAGACGCAATGGACGAGTCTACAGAGAGAGAGAAAGATATCCAATCACAGTTTCATGGTTGATTATTCACTTTATTCCTGTTATTTCCTAATCTTCCTTCTTGAAATGGCATAGTGAGTACATGAGAGAGTCCATTCCATTCCTTCATTATTCTAACCATTTCTAGATTCGTTCGAAGTGGAGCATCGACTCCTGAGAGATACTGAAGAGATCAAAGATCATCCCTTCCATCAATTGATTCCCTTACCTGGAAGTATTTCCAATCCTTCTTCTTCTTCACAAGTAATTCCATACAATCGTAAGTCACTCTCATAATGGCATACGAACCCCAACTAATTGGGCCCGATTGCTGAAATGAAATTATTGGTATGAACATGGGGTAGGCACTGACTAGAATGTGCATATTGGGAAAGCAATCGGCTAAACCATGAACAAGATGAATAAATGATTGATCTGAATTGGATGGAATGGAGAGACAAAATGAATTATGAGACTCGTATACGGATGATAACATCAACAATAACTGAAATATTGTTGGAGAGCGGGAAAAGGTTTTCTTGTTTTTCTAACTTGTTCAAGTCGATTATGTGCCAGAACTGCAAATGCAAGAGGAAATTGTTTCTCTTCTTCACTCGATTGACTCTTTTCGAATCCGAATTCCATTCGATAGATATTACATCTTAAATCGTCATTCCCATCATAAATCTTCTTCTTCTTCTCTTTTCTTTACCTGTCTTCACTATTCATAATCCGATCATGGACTTTACTCCAATCGAAAGTGAATTTCTTCAGCTTTTCAATGGCAGATTCATTTCCAGAGAAACCCTCTTCACATGGTAAATCAATTGTATCGATAATTGATGGATTATCTTTTAGAGATCTACTCATTCTTATTAAAGTGCTACCATCCATTCTACAATAAAACATCAACTAGAATACGAAACAATAAATTCTCACTGTGGAATGTTTTCTATTTTCCCCATAAATAGGAAGAATGACAAAGAAAGAAGCCAACAAAAAATAAATATTCGTATTCGATTAAATCTCTGAAAAGTGTTCTTCAATGATTCTAAAATCATACCAAAATACCGGATAAGAAGAACGAAAAGGTGCCATCTCACGATAATTCTTCCCCTTTGATAGACCTGGAATAAACGCAGAGAAAATAGTTTTGAGTGAGAGGAACGCACGAATAGTGTAAAGAGACTTTGATAATAAGCTGAATACTTGAGTTGGAGAGACCCTTGACTGTTGAATGGAGGAAAGAGAGAGGAAAGGAGAAGAATGGAAAGGAAAAGATACGAAGATGAAACATCCGCATACACATGAGAATGACTTCTCCGGAAAAGGAAGAATGGACAATCAAAATGGAAACCATTAATCTGAGGATGATGGGTTCTTCGTCGATGGATATTTCGACGGTAAAATGAAATTCATCTCTTAATCTGCCTCTCTATGTAATGATGTCATTCATAATGAAGTGGAAACTTTCTGAACTTTCATTTCGACCTCCGCTAATCTCCATTCGTGTATACAAGAACACCACGGGGAAATTGTTTAGACCCAGCCCATCACAAAGTAATAAACAAGAAGTGAGAAGAGATTCATATGATGGAGGAGATTCCATAAAGGATGGATAAGTTGAGCTCGATATGAGAGAAAAAAAGTTAGAAGAATGGAAAGATAACCAATTGATTCGACCTAATGAGTCTAATGACCTAGAAAGTGTACAATGTTATTCAATTTGAATGTGTATGTTGTCTCCAAATGAGTCACCAATTGAAGTCTCTTCATTCACACAATCGATGAATGGAATACAAATGCACTTCTTGTTTCTTCATTCTCATTGCTTATTCACATCAATCGACGTTCGTTGAGAGAACTCCTTCAATGAAGACTTTAGTCATAAATAGACGATGTGATGTGTCATCTCTTCTTTAGAACCCCCTTTCCCTTACCTTCCATTCTTGGAATCTTCTTTGTAATGGGAGGGGAAGCAGCGAAAGTGAAGAATGACATTCGACAATTATCATCCACTTTCAGTACCGCACCAACATTATCGTACACTGCATCGTATCCTGGATATTTCCATTATGAACACATTTATATTCCTTGTGAGATTGATACCAGGAGCAGAGAAGATAGTGATTACTTTGTCCTTGGCGAAGAATTTATATCCCTTTTCAATCATCTGAAGGAAGTAATCATTGAATGGATTAAAGAGGGAAATCCACTTGATGTGCTCGTATGATAGTCTTTATTCCTAATCTATCACATGCAGCAATCACTGCATCTTCTCCAAACATATATGCACAACCTCGCTCATTATTCTTTGCATATCTGAATGATAATGAGATGAAGTGAATACAAGATGGATGATTGTACCCTTTTGTCTTTTCACATGGATCCGACCATAGAATATCTTCAGCTAATCCAGATGGATCATCGATTGGGCTGAATATCCAATACATTCACTTCTATTTGAATATCAAACCGTTTAAGAGTTGCAATATTATTGAGTGATTTGAGAGAAGGGGCGATTCCTCCATGAAGAGCAAGCATCGAATCATTCACTACTGCAGCCAATGGCATCTTAATCAATCAATTGGATAAAGAAGGATAATCGATTATCAACCTCTGCGAAGACTGAAGAGAAACTATTGTAGAGAACATTGTACTTTGAAGGATATCGAATACGCAATTCAGTCCAGAAACCATAACATCTTCAAAGAATGGTTTGATTGGAACAGGAGAAGGATTCTTCATCCTCACTTATTCGTCTGTGGAATCTCATGATTTCCTCTCAACAAATAGATATCATTCGGGAATGCAATCTGGAATAAAGTCAGTTCTCGATTGAGTATCGTACTCTTGCAGTACCTTGCATGCGAAAAGAAGAGTGATCACTTCAAGAGAACACGTTCCTCTATCGATATAATCACCAAGGAACATATATCGAGTATTGTATGGCCATCCACAGGTCTGAATAATCATCATTAGGATGGTATATGGTATTTCCGTACCTGGAATATCTGTAGTAGATCATTGTACTGTCCATGGAGATCTCCACATATTTTAATGGGAGCATAGACATGAAGAAGAATTGGTTGAGATTTGAATACTTCCTGCAATCAATGCAATCAATCAATTCACATCTTCACTTCCTAATCGAAACCTTGACTGCACTGTGAATTTGAAGTAATTGATCTGGTGAGTAATCCCATTCACGAGGACCTGAGAGATATTGGAGATCAAAGATCAAATGTTTGATTCGAACCTCCCACGAGATGAGCACGAACAAAGGCCATGATATCCATGGTTGGAAGGCGGGAGGGGAGAGGGAAGGAACCACTCAGAATCGAGGAATGAGAAAGGAATGAAAAGAGAAAGAATTGAGAATCAATGAATATTATTCAACGAATAGTAATCCATTCAATGCAAATTTAGATTGTTTACGTTATGGACGTATCTAAGAGACGGAGACGGTATTCAGAAATTTGTGCACATAACATCCACATCGGAAATAAGTATCGTAAGATATTCAACTATCTATCTAGGGAACATTCATATTGAAAACAGGATCTTCTTTAGGTGATAAACCAAACCTTCCTGAATATGTTCTGGAATTCAATAGAATTGCGTCCAATATGAAATTGCTTGATTGAATATTTTATTCAATAAATACTTATTAATTCATTATTATTAGTGTGAGTGCATAACGAAAGGAGAGGATATTGCATTGACTGAGAGGGTAAAGGAAGTGGTTAGAGAGAGAGAGGGGACACAACTAATGGAAGGAACTAAAGGAATGGAATGAGAATGGACGGTGTATCTGATAACCGTAAGCACGAATGATGAGCGATGATGAATAAAGATAATGAATAGATACATGAAAGACTGATATGAATATGAAGGCACATCTGAGGATGAAATGAAGAATTATTCGTCTATGGATTAATAATAGACGAGATTGATCTAATTTTGTCTCTGTCTACATTGACGAAGACTTTCCGAAGTATCTCTTCACAACGAATCGACCAACGAGAATCGCCTGAGAATTGATCTTTGATCTTTCGCCCTATTGTTTACTCTTACCTGAATGAGGACGAGAACGAGAAGAATTCCAAAGACAGACAAGAGCATTGGCTTAGTCATGCACATCTCTCCAGGGAGCTGAATTGATCTTTGATCTTTCTGTTTCTCCTTTCTTTCACTCACAGCAATATCGGCAACTTCGCTCTCTTCCACTGTCTCTCTGTTAATTTCAATCTGAGATCTATGAGCGAGAGAAATGGAAGGCTCAGAAATCTGTTGAAGAGGGTCAACAATAACGATTGAAGTGGTCGATTGAGTTGTACGAGGAACTTTGTATCGGCTGGTCTCGACTGGAAATGAGAGGATTACGGTAAGAAGAAGGACGGATTGACTGACATAGACCAATCGAGTTAGTATCTCTCTTCTTGCGACCGAATGATTGACGTTGTCCCTCCACGAGGGCGCATTCAACCTATAGAGGAATGATAATGAGACGATCAGTGAGGAAATAAGTCAGTAGTCGATAGGAGTGGACTACCGTACCGGAGTGCAATCTCCCTGGCAGATTTCAATCTGGCAAGTGACTCGAATGGTTGAGGAAGAATCGAATCGGAAGGCTTGCATCTTAGTGAATTTGACAGCGGAAGATTGAACTTCCACGGGGCCAGGAATGATCTTGTGAGCAACGGCAGGAGTAGGACATCTTCAAGAGATAAGGAATTATAGAATGGTATCTACCGTATCCCTTCCCATGATACCATATCCCCCCTACTTACCCTCCATCAATCAATTGAAGTTTCTCTTCATTGGCAGCATTCGTTCCTGGTTCAGCAGTGCATTCTCTCACGAAGAAATCCAATTCCTCATCCATTGCCATGATTTCCCATCGAAGAGTCATCATATCTCCCAGTTTAGCCTGAATATTCCCAATTGATCTTTGATCTTTCTCCTTTAGTCCTCACCTGAACAACGGGTGACTTTCCATCTCCAGCCAACATTTGCATAGCAACGGGATTTCCCAGTTCGATCTTTCCACGGGGTTGGATGAGATTCGCCTCGGGACCACTCAAAGATATTTCATTGATTCTTACTGCTCATAACTCTTCATGGATAACTTACTTGACAGTCATATTGTATCCAGCCTGGACCTTTCCTCCGAGCATAGAAGAGTAATCACAAGAGATCTCATACAATTGATCCATTGAAGTGACTAGACCAGGAATACCAAGATTGTTAGTCTGCACAACGACAGTCGTCTTGTATGTTCCATTCAACTGAAATCATGAGTGTGACCAAATGGACTACCGCAATCTTCCCTTACCAGATCGATAAGTCCACAATCACGAGTTTCCACTTCTCTCTTATGACGGGCGAATTCCTCGAAAGGAGCAAGTCCCTCCTTGGCCTTTCCACCAGTCGAAGGCTGAAGTGATCATTCTTCCCTACTCTTCCCCTCTTTCAATCGTACCTTCTCAGTCTCAGTTTCTTCTTCACTTTCATCTCCAATAGAGATTGGTCTCATTCCGAAGTCCTTGGGAAGACCAAGAGTGAGAGTGGCAGTATTCGATTGGAGAACCTTCAAATGAGAAGAGTGACCCATTGAACTTTTTCCTACTGTAATCTCACCTCAACACGGCAAGTATCATACTTATTCTTCACGAAGATTACTCCAGAGAATGCCTCACCATTCTTCACTTGAACCTGAAGAGAAGGAGGATATCTCTTAGATGGATCACCTTCTCATACCTTGATTCCTTCATAATTGCAAATAGTCTGAATGGCATCCTTGGGAACTTGAACGGGAGGACCAACGGGAGTGTGAGATTGAGGAGCACGACGAGGTGAAAGATCTTCCTTGATGATTGGTTTAACCTAAGAGAAAGGATGAGGGGAATGAAGACGGAGAATGAACTCGAACCTTCTTCGTAACGAGAATTTCTCCCTTTTGATCAGGATTCGTTACTGATCCAGATTGTTTGTTCTTATGCACTGGCTGAGGAATATTGGCTGCTGATGAGACTCCAGTGTCTGATTCCTGAATGGGGGAAAAGGTTACGGTAAATACGATGGGTCAGATGGATGACTGACCTTGACGACGCAGAGATTCTTGTAGAAATCGACGTGTTCATTGACATCTGCCTGTCCATCGATGGCATCGAAGACGTCGCATTGACCAATACGACGATTGTAATTCACTCCAGCACAACTGAGAGAGAGAGGGAGGGATAGAAGGGGGGTAGGAGGAGGGATGGACTCACGTGGGATTGCGAGCACAGACTTCGAGACACGAATTGAGTGAGACAACCTTATACTCTTTCGATGCAATTCCACGTTGACGAGTATGAAGATGACGAGAGAAGAGAGCATCATCCTTACCCACAGAACAATCCTTAGGAACTGAAAGGAGAGAGAGGTAGATGGAGAAGGAGGGAAGGGGAACTAACCAGCGAGACAATGCATATCATAGAGATCAGTTCCCAATCTAACATGAGGACGAAGAGTATTCGTTCCATCGAGATATAGAAGATGGCAAGTGGAAGATGCCTTCTCGAAGTTGAATGATCTGCACTTCTCAGGGGAAAGTTCGAAGCATTTCTTCATGCATTGTTGGACGGAAGACTTGGATTCAGTCTTGAGAACGTGGAGATCGGATTCTCCTTCGGGAAGAGCTGCATTGAGAGTACGAATGGATCTGAGAGAGGGGAAGATATGAAGAGGGGAAGGAGAGGGAGGGGGATACCTCAGTTGAGTTCCCTCAGGGCAAGTCTCCTTCTGGAGATGGCAAGAGACATCGAAGTAATCAACCTGAGATCAATCATTCATTCTTCATTCGATGAGATTGATTTTCTACCTGGAAGTCATCTCCCTCAGGAATGAATAGATCGGGTTTCGATTCACGAGTCTCAGAATTAAGAATGCACTCTTGTTCATTGTAGTAGTACATAACTGACTTGCACACGAAATCATCTCCTGTCTCAGGAGGAGGACTAGAAGGGATACGATAGAGAGGATACTGTAGAGAGGGAAGGAATCTCACTTAGTGCATTGATCAAGACACATTGTCACTGAGGGAACATTCTCCATTACGAATGCAGCGAATCCAACGAGAATCATCTGAGGGACACGAACGAAAGAAGGAGAATTACGGCAGGTGTTGGGGGCTGAAAGGAGATAGATCATCATGGGGATTCATCTTATTCAATCGATATTCTATAATCTCCATTCTATCTCGTCATTCCAATCTAACGGGAACACTTTCTCCTAATTGGGTGAGATTTCACTCTCGATCGAATAAGTGCAATCTTCATTTCCTTACAGGCGAAACATTTCTTCTCATAGTAAGTGAATCCATCAGCTTGAACGAGATCGGCTCTTCCAAGGGGTTTCGATCTATAATCAATCAATTATCATTTTCATCTACCGTAACCCTCCTCCCTTCCGTCTACCGTACCTTTCATCAGAGAGAATGCAAGTACGATTGGCCTCATTGTACATGAATGACTTGCAGTTGAAATCATTCAACTGAACATTATCAATTATTTCCCTCCTCTACCGTAATCTTCCTACCGTAAGAGACAGTCTCTGAGTGCAAAGTGACTGGCACGATTCCAAATCGACATTGATTATTCTGTCCAATTCATTCTCCAATTGCTTCTTCTCAACAGCGATGTATTGAGTGATGTACGGAGCATAACATTGAGCTGGAAAGGGAAGAGTTCGGTAGAGGGGGGAATGGGATACGGTAGTCGAATGGGTCAGATTGATAACTCACAACCAGCACAGTTATTGTCCATGTAGATGACAGTGTCATCATGTTCATCCACGAAGAGATCAGGTCGATCGAGACGATCTTCAGTGTTAAGAATGCATTCCTGAGAGGGGGAAGGGAGGGGTTAGAGAGGGATGAGGAGGGAAGGGACGAACCTGATCGGAAGGATAGAACATCACTGATTCACACTCGAATCCAAAGGTATCGAAGGCATTCAGACAAGCTGCCAAGCACACCTGACAAGAGGGAAGGAGTTGAAGGGGAAGGGGAGGGAGGGGGATGATACCTGGATGCTCTCAGCAGGGACGACTTCACGTGCGAATCCAACGAGAATCTTCTGTTCGAATGCATCGAAATGGAAGGGAGAAGAACAGACTCGATCAGACTGAATAAATGATTAATCAAGGATCGATTGAAACAGACATGATAAGAGTAACCACTAAAGTATTTGTAGTAAGTGTACTGGAGAAAAATGAGATATTTGTAGTTGCATACCTTGACACAAGTCTTAGTGAGAATCTTTGATCCGGGAGTGGGAGCATTCAATCCCTTTTCGAATACCATACAATTCGAGTTGTGAAATTCCACTCCAACACAATCCTGATAAGGAAGAATATTCATCTCAATGTTTCTCTCTCTTAATTCTTACATTACTGATAGCACAATGATCACTGCATTCTCCGAAGGAAGGAGAGGGAATTGTCCTCAATTGTCTTCCTACGGTTGCATTGTGTTGAAGAAGGAAGATGGGAACAGAACCAGACTCGCACGATGATACTTGATCTGCAAGGGATGGGACTATACTCTATCATCCTTCTATCTATCAACTATCCACGTTCATTAACTCTTGATCCCTAGACTACATATACCTCTGAACCTTTGCATACTCTAAGACCGATGCCATCAGAAGTTTCAATTAGTGCAACACTTCCATTCTCTCTCTTTTCCCTCGTGGCTTCTCATTCCAACTTTCTCTTCCTTGATATCTCATTGGGAGAACGATAGGAACGGGGTCGGAAGTAGGTCATCGAGAGAAAGAGAGAGAGACATCACAAGAGATGATTACACTCACTATCACCATTCCAAAGGGAGGGATACTGTATGACTGAATCAATCGATAATCCTTACCAATCTTAGCTGCTTGTGCTGCAATTGCGAGAGTAGTGGCAGCAAGAAGATGTAATATCATGATGAATGGAGTGAATTCCCCCCTCGATGGAGTTTCCCCTTGATAGAACCCTGAGATTGAAGGAATATGAACAAGTGTGTCAAAGACGAATGAATGCATGTTAAAGCACACTTGAATCTCACTGAGACAAAAAGAGACTGAGGATATGGAGAAGAGAAGAGAGAAGAATACTGTATCGAAAGAGGAATAGAGGATATGGAGATAGTGATCTCGACCTCTTCCCGAAGGAGGGCCAAGGTACTATTGAACGGATGATGGAATTATAGATAAGAAGACACTCTCATCAACCAATGGAATACTATGGTTGTGAGGGAATGGAATGACCCAAGGAGAGAGGATATTCATTGATGCGAGTTAGAGAAGGCAAATGGAATGAATGAAAGCATTGAAGAAGGAAGGAAGGAATCAATGGAATGAACGATTGATCTATGAAATGAAGAATATGAGATGATGAATAAAGAAATGAGAAGTGACTTGTGGTGACACAGTACAACAGAAGATTAAGATGCTTAGAGGATGGGAAAGGAATAGAAGCTTGGATGGAATGGAGAAAGGATACGGTAGTGTGAAAGGAGAGTGCATTCTCTGATAGGGGAGGAAGGGATCCATTCTCCCTTAGGAAGAGATGTACTACTGAGAAGAGTGAGAGGAGGAGAAGGAGGAGAGAGAGGGGGGAGGAAAGGGAGGAGAGAGGGAAGAGAGATATCCTCCATTCTCCGACCTATTCTGTCTTATCACAAATGAACGGGAAGAGAAAGTGAAATAGCCGTCCCCATTTGGAATGAATCTCTTACTCTTCCTAATACACATTTCTTCTCTCTCTCCTTTTTCTCGACCCTATTTCTTTTCTCAAGTCCCTTAGGTCTCCTCCTCCTCCTCTTCCTTCTCTCTCTTCACTCCTCCCTCTTGAATACCGTTATCCCGAAGGGTGCACAGAGGAAAAGTGAATGGAATGAGAGAAAGTTCCGGTTGAATGAAGCAAAAGAACTCTGAGAGTCAAGTCAAGAGAAGAAGAAGAAGAATAAGAGACACCGCTGAGAGACCGTAACTGAGACTGGTCAATACAATAGAGAGATACAACTACTACTTATTCACATCTGATCAGTGGATGAGAACGAAGGGTTTGAAGAGAGAAGGGAAGAGAAGACTTCTGTGAATGGATACTCTTTTGATGCCCTCAGTTCATTCTCATCTTCATTCAATCAATCATTTTGATCATCTCAGATCTCTAGGAAGAGATTTCTTTCTCCTTGACCCCTCATCGACCGTTCTCTCCAATCCGAAAAGAAGGAACCATCCATAGATTTACGATTGAAGAGAGAAGAGAGATCATATCAGGAAGTTGGATGGAATACATGAAGGAAGAGAAGGAGGGGGAGGACAGGGGATAGGGACACTACAGATGAAGAGGATGAAGAGGATGAATGGCATATGATGTGAGAAAGAGATGAGTCAAATACAGGATTGAATAGACATTCCAGAAAGGAGAAGTGAGATTGAAATGAGAAGGAAGAGAAGACTGTTGATAGAGAGAAAAGAAGAGAGAGATAAACGAGAATGTGACTAAGAAATGAAAGTGAACGGGAATGAATGAATTGGACTGAAGAGATGAGAAGAGACTCACTTTCCCCACTCTTCACTTTAATTATTATTCCTTTGAAACCCTTCCCTTCCCTTTCACCTCTCGAATACAAATTATCTGCCTTTTATTGCAATGGAGTGTCTCTGTACTCTCTCCCTTTCCCTCACTCTCTCATTCTCTCTAACCAATGAGAGAATGAAGGAATGGAAGAGAGTAGACCGTACCCGAATGGAAATAAGTGTGGAATCACAATGAGATGAGGTAACCGTAGTGAGAAGGATATTACAATATGATCAGTCTATACTACGGTATCAATCAATATCCAGCTGGACCACTCTCATCTCCTTTTCGGAAGTCTGAATTTGCATAAATCTGTTTGTCAATCGATCTTTCGACTGCAGTGACAACAGTGAGATTGTCCGTCTTCTCCATTATGTGTCCTCTCGCAGCTAGATTATCGATGTAATCCTGCAATTATTGATTGATTTGTTGAGAGAGTAGAATGGATTACTGTAGGGAAATTGGATTCGTATTGAGTGACATTGGGTTGAAGTTGATTATGAAGACGAGGAGCATCCACTGCCTGAGAAGAGAAGGAATGAAGAGAGGGAAGGAAGGGAAGGGTAGAGGGAGAGATACCTGCTTGACATTGGCATTCAACCATAGAGCATGAAGGGCAACAGAAGCAACACCAGATATAATAGTGGATCCTCCTGCTCCTCCCACTGCCATCAACTGCTGAAGAGAAGAGAAGGAATGAATGATTAAAAAAAAGTTAAAGTTGCTTCCAATGAATGATTGTAGATCATCTAACCTGTCTATCGTCCTTATCGAATATAACAATTGGACTCATTGAAGATTGCGGTCTCTTTCCCGGTTTTATGAAATTTGCAGGTGAAGGAGGGAAACCAAAGTAGTTCGGATGACCTGAAATCATGATCATTAATCAATTCTTCATGTAAATGGTCCCAACCAGGAAGTGAGAAATCGTCCATTTCATCGTTCCAAAGAATTCCCGTTGAATTCGATGCACGAATTGAACCCATTCTAGAAGAAGAAAATTATTTGTTTGTATTTCTGTAATGTGGGAACTCACAACAAATTGATCGTCGATGTAACAGAAACGGCATTTCCGAATTTATCGATGACTGAGATGTGAGTTGTACCGTGATCGACCTGAAGAGAATTGATTGGATGGGAGAATATAGATAGATCTTACAGCAGGAGCTTCGAATGTTCCTCCATAATACGAATCAGGATGAGTGACGTCCGTTATTAGAGATCTACAAATGAAGATATCTTTTTTAGTTTATATTCTGTGCTGTATTGAACTTTCACATGAGAGAGGAAAGACTGATAACAACACAAAGATTCATTTCTCTCTCGATCACAAAAGACACAACATTAACTGGTGCATAACTTCACAACACACTACAGCCATTATCCAGTTTTACCCCGTGATTGAAGTATTTTAAATAACAGGAATGTAATTAATAGTTGTGTTTGACGGTTTATACTGTAGTATGAGTCCCATAACATCACAAATTCTTTCGTTATTCCCCTCGTAATAATACTCCCTCTTTAATGGGTCTCACGTGAAAGGGTCACACTCATGAACAGTATGATCTCTCCTTTCTTCTCATTATCAATTTAATCTCTCACCTCACCCATTTCGCCCATTCAGGAGTCGTCATATTCTTAGCTATCTCAGTTGCATTTTCAACGAAAGCGGAGTCTCCGAGGCGAGATCGAGAGGCATATGCAAACTGAATGAAAATATATTGATTATTCCCTCCCTTCTCTTCTCACCTTGGACGACTCAATGAAATGATGGTACATTGTAGCGATATCATCGAAAGATTTCATATCGTATTTATATCTGCAATGATCTCCTTCCTCCTCCACTCTCTTTCTTTCCTCTTCCTTACCCATCAAGTGCATTGAGGATTCCCATAGCAACAGCAGCTCCCGCAGGAGGAGGAGGACCACAGATATGACGACCTCCTTGAAGAGAGACTGTTATCACATCTTCATCATCACGAATTATCGATTGATATCCAGCCATATCTTCCAGTGTAATCAAACCACCTGAGGATAGAGATATCATCAATGAATTCATTACTCTTCTCACCATTAGCTTTGAACTCTTCAACAACTTTCTTCGCTATTTCTCCCTTATAGAATAATTCGATTGGATCAGATGAATTGGCTACTTTCTCGAGTGTTTCAACGAATGATTGTCTCAAATGGAAAGAGTTCTACCCCTTCTCTTCCCCCTCTCTCTTTATCCTTACCTCGTTCTAATCTGTTGTCCTGGTTGATATACATCTCCTGTCTTTGGATTAACGAATCCACTCATCGTTGGCTCCTTCAGAATGATATCTCTCTTTTCCATCAATGCTTTTGCCAATGCATGAGATGTAGGATATCCTGAAGAGAATCATCTATCTCTACTTTCTCTTTCTCTCTCTTCAACAAACCTTCTTTCATCAGTGCAATTGTTGGATCGACGAGACTTTTCCAAGTTACTTTTCCACTTCCAAATTTAGAATATTCAGTCCATAATCCATGTAATTCTCCAGGAACAGCTATTGCTCTCCATCCTTAATTCAATTCTTTCTCTTCTCTTCTTCATTCGATCTCTTACCAATCTGTGATTCATCCCATTTATCTTTGTACATATTCTCATCCGCAGCAGCAGGAGCTATCTCTCTCGCATCAACTACATGACACTTGTTAGTAGTCCTGAGATTGATCTTTGATCTTTCGTTCTCTTCCCTTTTCCACTTACGCATTATAGATAGTCATGAAGTGTCCTCCTCCAATACCAGCCGAATGGGAGTCCATTACTCCTATAGAAAAGAATTGATGGGAAAGATGAATTGATACTAACCAATACAGAATAGAGCTGCGATTGCTGCATCAACTGCATTTCCTCCTTGGAGTAGAGCATTTCTGAAGAGAGGAAGGGAATGAAGGAGAAGGAGGAAGAGAGGGGAAGACTCACCTTCCAATCTCCGAACAATATTCATTATCTGCTGCTACTCCTGCCTTTGCATACTTTCCCAGAGGAGAAATGGAAGGAGGAGGCCAATTAGGAATACGATTATTGTCCTGTAGAGGATGGATGAAGGAGGGAAGGGGAGGGGGGAAGAGGTTCTCACACTGTTAAGATGGAAGTATAGTGCAGCAAAGCATACAGTTGTCAGAAGGAGAATAATGACAATAAGACCGAATGAGATCATCATTACGTACCATTTTCTGAATTAAAACAATTAATGAATGGAATTAGTGATCGATCTCACGTCTTTGAGATCGAAATATTAGAATTATCTTTTGGATCAATGGGAAGCTTTGTATCTTCAGAGTAAATTTTGACAGAGGTCATAATTGAGGAGGAACAAGGACAGAATGATCAATGGAATATGATATTGGATAGGTGGATTCTCCGCCCCTTTGACCCCCTTCTGACGACATTTGTGCTTGCAATGGGAAGCCATTGATTGCATAAGCCATTCCCTCTCTCTCTCTCTCTCTCTCCTCTTCACGTGTTATCTCGATGGAAGACAATGAAAAGACTGTTACTCTTTACTAGTATATCAATGTGTCTGTCTGTTAGTGATTCCGTCTGTTTGTCAGTCACGCTTTTTTCAAATGTTCATAACTCGCTCCAAAACGATTCCTCAAGCCTATATCTTTCACCAATAGACTCGTAATGAAAAATATTTCCAAAAAAAAATCGATAATTAATTTCATCATCATTTCGTCATTATCCATTTTTTGCACCGTTGTCGCCGGAAACTCAACCAAATCGATCGTGCGATGAACCAATCTTCTTTAACTAAAATATTTTTAAAAATCGATAATTAATTTCGTCATCACTATGCAATATTACATAAGGATGACGCAATAACTCGTTTTTTTGCATCTTTTTCGTTGGAATCTTTTATTTTTATTTATTTAATTTACTTATTTTTCTTTTTTTCTTTTTTAAAAAGTTTTTATATAGATTTATTTATTTAACTCGACTTAGGATTTATATTTATTTTGTAGTTGCAAACTAACGTATCACGCTCGCGAAAGGCTCGTGAGGCCGAGAGCGTTCCGAAAAAAGTTGGGATGGAGCCACGAAGTGGCTCCATCCCAACTTTTTTCGGGGCGCTCGAGGCGACTATTTCGATCGGGTGGCACTATCGTCTCACGCAGATATCTTACTCAGAATTTCAAGATACGTGATCTTCAAGTCAAATTGATTGTATTTTGTGATATAATTGATAAAGAATAAGTAATAAATGATACCCGTGTTTTGTATCTTCTTCAGTGGGAAGAAGAGGAACTTCTTCATCGAATGGCCCTTCGGCAGGAGGAAGATTGTCCCTCAATTATATCTATTCAACATTCACATCACATTATGTTCAGGATCTCTGAGATCAAAGTCAACGAATGATTTCTTCCAGATTCACGATTTCATCTAACCATCCAACTGTTCACAAACTCACTCGTTTGGAGGCATTTCTGATCGATATTCTCCTCCCCTCACTGATAGAAACCTCCTGAAAATCAATAATTGAGGTTTAAAAATTAAATTGAGAAGAAATGTGAATCGATTGAAAAGAGAAATAATAGAGGGAATGAAGGAAAGTTGATAAGAAATCAGAGATAAGAATATGAAGAGAGGGAATATGAAACACAGTGAATTCAATTGACACGAACTGGCACTTCCAAAGAATTCAATCTCGTATTTTTAGTCCTTTACAATCTTGATTCCCCCTTGCACTTGATCGACCCCTCTTCAAACCCTTTATTTAGCTACAATTTCTCTATTTATTATAAATTATTTTACTATGAAATCGACGATAAAGAGGAAAATAATGAATGAACAATTGTTATAAGTGGGAAGCGGGTTATAGTGACCCCCTTGTGAGCAGAGAACACACTTCTCCCTCTGTCTTTCTCTCTCCCTCTCCTATTCTTCCCCTCTCCCTCTCATCTGTCTACCCTCGCACTTTATAACCACCTGTCTCACTTGTCTGCATCTTCCTGCGATTGTTCTTCCATTTACTTTTCCCATTCTAAATTTGACGATAGTAAGAGGTAAAACCACAATCTAGGCATATTTAAGGAAAAATTTGGGGAAAAAGAAGTAATCGAAGAGCAGGATCAACGATCAAAGATCAAATTCAAGTTATTTTAGCTATCAAAAATTTGAGGTATATTTGAGGTATCCCTTATATGTGAATAGATGGTTGATGGTAGAACAACTTATGATTCATTCTTGCCAAAGTATTGTCATTCCATTCTTCTTTCTCTCATTTTGTCCTGCTTTGCATATTTTCTTCAAGACACGAGAGGGATGAATAATTCTACGTGATTCCCCTATAAATGCCCGGTCGTCTTCCCATTCATTCAGTCACTCGTGTGACTTCCCGTAGTCTGCACCTGCTCCCAATTTGTGCCCCGCCTTCGACCATGTCGTCGTCCAAGAAGTGTTTCCCCCACCCTCAATAGAATGTGATCGAGAAAGTGGTCCTTCCACCCCCCCCTCAAGGCCCTCTACGACTATGATGGTCGTGTCTACCCCATCACCCCTATCACGGGTTTCACTATCTTCACTGTGGATTCCCTCTCTGGTGCTCCATCCGATACTCTACTCGTTGAGATCCAATGGATCCCCGATACAAACCTTCCTCCCCGTTAGACTTTGAAAAACAACATTCTGCCAACTGTGTAGATGATGGCGAAGAATCGTTCGCAATCACTCATTCTTCATTCAATCACTTTCCGAGAGCGGTCTCACAAATGATTGTTTATTTACCTCGCAATCATTTGCGGCGAGCGATTAATAAGACCGGCTCATTCTTGCCAAAAGAGACAAGAATGAGTGAGACGCAAATGATTGCTTAGTACGCAATCATTTGCGAAGCCGCTCTACGAAGGGAAAGAACGCGGAATGAAGCAAATGATTATTCCGTTTTCACACTCTACTCCCCGTTCTTTCGTCGATGATCTTCAGATCAATCTCCGCCGATCCTCCAATAGGAAACTTGAAGAATATGCCATCTACCATAGAGTCTCAAGCAACCCTCTCTACTTTGACGAGTCTCAAAAGCATAATCGCTTCGGTGCCCTATTCAATACGGTATCTATCGACCTCGACCGTCTCATCCGTCTCGGCGAAAATAATTACAAGATGAAACTCGCCAAACAGGTAATCAATACATTTCTCCTTCGCTCCATATCATGTTTTTCAGTTCTTTTCGAACAGTGAAAGAAGACCGATCTCGTATCCCGAGATTTCTCGAAGTGAAAGAAAGAAGGAAGAAAGAAGAAAAAGATGAAGAAACCAAACTCATTCGGTCGAAACTATGAGAAATGAATGAGAGGGAGAGGAGAAAAATTGACCCCTCAAATTGATCTATCAAAATGACCCCACAAAATGACCCCTCAAAATGATCAATGTTCGACACTGAATGCAGCATAATATCGTGCGTTTGAAATGCTCAGCAAATGAGATGTGCTGGTTAGCGAGCTATTGATTGTCTGGGAAAGAGGAAGGAAAAAAGAAGGGGGGAGGAGGACGCTTGATCTACCGCCTCCTCCCGGCCTCTTCCCTTCTCCGCCCCTCGAACGTTCGTCAAAGGTCAACTACGAGTGGAATGGAAAATAATCTCACGATACCGTTTTAGTTTTTAAAGAGAATTTTTAAAAATATAACTATCGGATAAGCAACCAATCAAAGTGCCTTTCTTTACAATAATAAGCTTACAAAGGCATATGATATTGCAAATAACACATCTAAGTTACACTGAAAGCAATATTTGTTGTTGCTGGATTGATTCTAATCTCGGAATGATCCCCATTTCCTCCCGATTCGGAGTTAAATGCAGATCGATCTTCTTCGATTGTTGCAATCTCATACGTACGATAGACAGTATTCGATACTGATTGAGATTGAGATGATGAATTCAACTGGAATACAAAATAATGGAAAGTGAATGGAATGGGATGGCCACTAACTGCTCTCAGATTAGCAGCTGCTTGATTTCTATTAGAAGGAGTTACTATTTCAATGCAGGGAAGCATTCCAAAGAATCCTCTTCTGAAGATAATGAGATATGAAATGAATAGGAATTTATTGATCACCTATATGGTTTGAGAAGAAGAATAGTAGCAACTCCATTTATGAATGGACTCCATGATAGAATGAGTAATTGATAATCTTGATCGTACCATACTGAGGGTTCCGTTGTATCTGAAATGCATGAATTATCCCTATGATCTACTTATATATCGATCACTTTTCGTCTCTGTTCCATGAAGAATAAGAGAACAAATGAACACGAGATAAGGAGTATAAGTAATTAGAGGAAGAATGGCCTGAATGGAATATTCAATCACCAAGGAATACTCAATATCAATTGGGTCTCACTTGAACAATTACTGTGAAAAGAATAGCCTTTTGACGCTCTAAATTTCCCACTGAATTTGATCGTTCTTTTCCATTGTGAGCGAGATAAATTACCAATCGACAAATACACATCTGAAGAAAAGAGTAGAATGTCTTATCCGTTCTCCACTCTATATTGAGAACAAAGAACGATGATATCTAATGAGCGAAAGATGATAGATAATGAGAATGAACTGACTATGGTAATAAGGTAAGATGTTATGATGATAATGAAGTTAGTGAGAGTCTCGATCATATCTCCCGTTTCTCTCCAATTGTGAGAGAAATAACAAATCTTTTGAGAAGCATTCGCTCCAAAATGAGCTATGAAGCTGCAAAAAGAAAAATATTTGAGATACAAAGGAGAAAGAGGAGAAAGAGATTAAATATCTTTTAATGACATCAAATATGGATACCTTTCATTTGTTGTCTTATTCATAAGAAGAGGTAAATCAACGATTGTCGTTCGTTTAAAGAAATATGAAGGACAATGAAGAAGGAGGGGAATCAAGTTTACTGAGTACGCTGCAATTTTATGTTTATACATTGAAAATCGCAAAATTAAAATAGACATAATGAAGACCCCTTTCCCAAATGATCTTTCAATGCTCGATTCTATCTCTTCTCTTATTTTCTCTCATAGGTTAGTGGAACGGAGTAATGAGAGGGATGAAGGAATGATATCACTCTCTTACCAAGCATACTATTAGGTAGATATCAAGATGATATCAAGATAAACCCTTTTCATCAAAGGTCCATTCTATTATATAATAAGGGTAATCTACTCACCGATTTGGCCAAATAACACATTTCTCTTCTTCTGATTATAACACACAATGGCGACTCTCAAAACAATTTTTTTTTCTGGGAGTGACTCGTTATTATAACGAACCTATGAAGAGGAATAACACAGATGGATATTACATTAGCCATTGTCTGACGAGAATATAGAAATTGGAAGAGATATGAAAGTACTACTGAAATAGACAAATTAGATAGATCTCATTAGAAGACATTTATAGGTAAATGTATTATAGATATTTGGAGAGATACATAAAGAAGAGTAATTGAAGAGTGATGAACCTGTATTTGGTATGATCTGAGGAAGTGGACTGAGAGAAAGATAAATGTAGAAGTACGGATCAGATGTATTCCTCACTGTCATTGGAATAAATGACAGATGAAGAGTACTGTAGAAAATCATCATGGAAGATGTGGCCATGAAAATCCACTTGAATTCCCCCCTTAGATAGATAGATAATATTAAACAACGAAAGTTAAGAACAAAGAAAATGAAAGGAACCCACTTTATTTTAAGTTTCTCATTAGAACTCAGACTCAATTTGATAATGAGAATATTGATAATAATAGCCAGAAATGATGAAATTGAGTGATGGATAATAGAAAAATTGATAATCTCAGGCATTTCATGCGAAAAAGGGAGTGAATAGAGATAGAAGAGAAGGGGAAGCTGTCATTAGAAGGAGTGCCAGTTAGAAAGAGAAGAATGACGAATGAGTATCCCCCTAGAGATCTCCTATCTACCACCTACGATGGATATAGAGAAAGAAAGGCCAGACACAGTACACAACAATCAATATTAAACATTACTTTATTCCAACTTCTTATTTAATGGATACAACATAAAGAGATTTAAACGGGTCTACATGGGGCAAAGTATCAAATTAAAAAAGAATAAACGTAAAACGGACAAATTGAATTAGACAACCATCTAACAGATATGGAAACCTGCAATATGGATATCAAAGGTTCCAAAAGGGGATTAATAGGTGTTATTTTAGTAGAAAATATTTTACAACGGTAGAGGGGGGGGGCAGTGAGTATTATGAAGAGGATAAGGGAAAGGGAGGGGTGGGCAAATGAAACGTATTAGAATAACAGGAAACATGAAGAGGGAAAATTCTGAAGAGAGATAATTTGAACTGAAGTTGGTTCGGTTGGAATAAAGAAGAGTATCTTCTAGCTCACACTCATTTCTTATCCATAATTGGGCCAGTAATCATTACCCTTTTCATGTTCACAAAATGAGACAACTGTAAATAAGTAATATATTTTCACCCATCACTCTCATTTCTTTCTTCATATCTATTGCACACACCTCAGGTATCTTCTTGAATTCTTCAACGATATTCCGATAGAAAGGGATCACATCTTTCTCAATATCAACATCATCACTCAGATCACTCCTCAAATAAATATGTAAAGTTAACGGAAAGTAATTGTGGAGAGGTTCTATTGTCTTACTCCGGCAAATGCTTCCTGGATGGACGATTTCCTTCGTAGATTGCAGCCTTCAGCTGAGAAGGGTGAATTAGGGGAAGTGATACTTACTGTGAAAGAGAGGAGGGGGAGGATACTCACAGTGATAACAGTCTCTCTAACGCCTCTTCTCATATCCCATCCATCGAATAGATCACCAAATACAATGGAGAAGATACGATTGAGTTCATCACAATCATCAATAGGATCGATCACCTGCGTACCGACTCCCATTTATCCAAAAATAACAACTAAATTTCTCGAGTTTCTCCTTTGCCCACCTCTTCGTCTACAGCATACACTTGAGTGGGAGCAACTGTCCTTTTTTTAGTCTCTTCCATTGATTCATTCATTCTCTCTTCTTCACACTCCGGTATAACTGGCATATCCTATACTATTTCAATTAATCTTATCTCTATTTATGATCATACCATTTTCCTTCTTTGAACCTCTGCCTTGGCCATCAATCGATTATACTCAAATATTCAAGTTGTATTACATCAACATACCTCCCTACCTGTCTCATGAATGGCTTTATTTCCAATCCGTATACGAATACAGCTTGAGAAGGGCGAAGTTTTTCTTGAAGGACCCTACCATATTCGTACATACCAATCTTTAATACAAAGTGAGCTAACTTCTTCATAGCGATCTTACTCTCCAGGTTTCTTCTCGTTGGTTTGCGTGCATTGAGGAGAAGAGCCTGTAAATAAAGATACCTACAATTGAACGTTCACCAGTATTCGTCCATCTCGAAATGATATGCGTATTCTCATCGATCGATTCGAATAAATGAGAAAACACGCGGAATGAGGAGACCATGCATTCATTCCATAAGCCATAATCTCAACATACAAAATATTGCAATCGCTGGCCTTCCGTCTTGCAGTCGGATAATTGCTTCAATTAATTGATATATTCACAGTTTAACATACACGTACCATTTTCATATCAAACAGATCTGCCAATCGAGCATCAATCGATAACTTTCGTAATGGACTGACAATGGGAGTAACCTCCTGAGAATAACCATGTAGACGGATGTTTAAGAAAAACACACACCTTCGACTTTTTCGTTTTTCTTTTCGATATGTTATCCTCGAGTCCAGAAACGTCTTTGACTGACTTCATTAGTTTTCCAAGGCGAATCGAAGGAGATAGAGGTCTGCTCGATTCAATGTGCATTGAGACTCTTGAATCGAGTGTGGACGAAGAAGTTGATGGAGTTGAATGAACGGAGGAGATCGATTTGGAGAAGGGGAAAATGGATGATGATGAAAGATTGAGAGAATCATCGGAAGAAGAGGAAATGAGAACGGAGTGATCATCCGAATGGTTAGATGTATCGAAGGAAGTGGATGATGGGGAATGAGAGGGAGAATCCGCTAAGATTGAATATCCAAGATCGTCCGAGTATGGATCATCCGAGGTAAGGGGTTCGTATGCGGAGAGTTCGGTAGGCATATTGACGGTAGAGGAAGAAAAGGGTGAATAGAAGGGAGATGGGGAGTAGCTATGAACGAATGGAGAAGGAGAGGAGGCAGTTAATATGGGATTGAATAGATTTGTGGAAGAGGAAGGAACTGTAGAAGAGTGTGCAGAGTCATCGGATGAAGAGAGATATGTAGTGGTGGAGAAAGAGTACGACGAATCAGTAGTAGTGTTATCGGAGAATGTATGCTTAGAATGCACCGCATTATGCTCCAAGGAGGATGCAGTCAGCACTTCTTCTAAGCGAGGATCACATTTTTCTTCTACAATAGAACCTGATTCTCTGCTCAATAAACAAAATAAACCTTTACGCTCAGTCATAATATGTCCATTATCGCTCGAAATATCATCTATTCCTTCAAAACGAGAGCTCGGATCATAATCATACAGCGTCTCGAAACCAGAATTCAGGTAGTCATAGTCCGTTGACATTTGTGAATGATTCCACTGAAATAACCGTAAATTTAACTTTGCATTTAAAACAGTCTAAACGAATAGTATTAGAGAGAAAAAAATAGGAAACAAAAATCATCGAAAACATGTCATTTTGGGTATGTTCATTTACATCGCATTATCTTTAAAATAAGTGATCCTTGACTTCACAAAAAATGAGGGATTGGGGAAGGGTTACTGGTTTACATTGCAGTGTAATATTAGGCCTCAGAAAATCATACGAAATGGTGGGCAGCCAAAAGTGGCTATTTCGATCGTCGATTTACTTCACAAAAATTTAGAAAAATGCAGCTTACGAATGAGCTTTTCAGTAATCTCCAAAACTTGAATGTGAACACAAAATCGGGGGTTTCGGCAAGAAACTTTTCTAAAATCGCGGGTTTCGCTACCGAAATCGGGGGTTGTAGGCGTAAAACAGGAGGTCAAAATCGGGGGTATGGTCCGATATCCGACCTCGTGCTCATCCCTGAATGTGAACCCTACTGGGAAGCTACTTTACTTTGCACCACAATTAAAATCTCGACGTCCATCAAAACAACTTTTAATCAAGAATTTCCAGAATGACTTATTTTTATAATGCCTTTCCATTTGAATATGTAGGTATTATAAGATGGTATTTTGGGTAGAGTTGCGACTCCATATCAGTTGTGACTTATAATCAATGCACTATGTGCCATTGCTTGAGATTTGAGAATATCTCAGTTCTTCAGTTCACCAAGGAACGCTGACACGATTAAAAGTGGGCAAGAAATTGCACTACGTTGATTTTGATTCGATGTAGTATCGGCCTCAGTCATCACACAGGGATTCCATGAGGCTGGCTATAGAGATCATTCAAGTGGTCATTCATTGTGAATACCATGACTTGAATGACCAAAGAACAAGGTACAGGCCAGAAACTAAGATAAAAACGTTAAGAAACTTTTGTATCAACCAGATATAAATCCACCTCTGTTTCGTCCATTCTTAGCTCCATCATCTCTTCATTTTCAACACGTGTATTTTCATTAACGTCAAACTCTTCTTCATCTATGCACGAGTGCAGATTCCAATTAACACCAAATTCAAAAAAATCATCTTCCTGAAAATATTTGTGAATTTGATATTTTGTGGTTACAGAATAAACCTCGACCTTCCGTGTATGGATTGACTCAGTCTGTGAAGGCCAGGCAACATCATTCTCGTTATCAATATCAGCTACAGTAGGAGAAAAACTGTAATTTTTTCTCAATTGCGAACGCATTCGCATGCACTCACTCGCATCCATCAATCATGACGAGACAATCGCGTAGCATATCTTTATCTTCAGAGTCATACTGTGCCAGAAATACATCTCCTCCTATAAGCCCAGATTGATTTCGGCAATTGTATTCCATCTGAAAATAAACACGAGACACACCAATTTTATATCACATCAACCAATTTTATTCGAAAATCGGAGAATTCGGATCAAAATATTTACAGATGATTAAAAAAACATCTCAGAAGAACCAAAACACATATTGAGTAAGAAACATTTATGCATATTCACATGAGCTAAAACATTGACCAGCTGTAGGTGAGTTCTTCACTAATAACAAATAAGACAAGATAGTTAGCAAGACAGACACAAAGTTGCGTTTAGCAAAGGGGTAAACAAATTAGCATACCACCTAATAAGGAACTATGAATATAGTGTATCATTCAGACAAGTGTGTACAATCGATAAATTCCCTGAGCTATATACGAAAAAAAACATGAATAGACTTGTATTTAATCAATTTCGAGAACAATGGCTGCGTGACTGAGATTTCCTCTGATGAAGTCACTTCCTGATTTGTTGCCCGGTATTTTGCAGATCACCTCAACCAATGTTGAAAATATTTCTGTCACGTCACACTAAAGAAATTCGATTTTGTCATACACTTACTGCATTTCTTCCATCATCGTATAACTTCTTAGTGAATCTGTAGAGGTGAAGGGTCTTGCTTCTGATATCCTCTTCTGGATGTTGAGATTGAAGCGAATACACATCCATCTCAAATTTTGTAAGGATATCTCTCATTGCTTTATTTTCACTACTTACCCATTTTCTACTTATGAGAGCGAGCGACAGTCGAAGTACTGCAGCTGCCAGGAGACTCGCCTTAGTACCACCCACCAAGGAAACATCCATCACTGCTACTTGAGATAGCACCTTAATTTTTATGTATTATTTATTCTACTCACTCTACATCAACCTTGGCAGAGTTCCATGCATTTATTTCGTCCGCATCTTTGTAGCCCTTTGTATACAGAGCCGCAGATAGGATTCTCATAAGATGAATCACGGTGTGATGTCCGAGACAGAATTCCATTGTGCGGAAAATCTGTCAGAAATACACATCAAATGAAAAAGAATAAAATAGAAACAAGTTTAAGATGCAAATTGACCAACCATGGCTTCATATCGTATTCTCTTGGATAGAGTGTAGTCTCGGAGGATATCTCGATGTAATCCAACTTGACGTTCGTGTTTAGATGCAAGACTAAGGGCAGCGATGCACATCAATTCAGCATTTTCAGTATTGAAATGTCCCTTCTGGAACGAACATAATGACATAAAGTAATATATGGGATATTGAACCAACAGCCATCATTGCATCGACAAGGAACACAGAGAGATGGAATGATTCAATGGGTTGAGCATAATCCGCGTGCCGCTGGAAAAAGATCGTGCCAACGATATACTTATGCGACACTACCTCTGCGATAAAAGTGACCACTCGTTGACGTTGGGTGGTCGTGATAGCGCAGTTTTCAAGAAAATTGGCGGGATGATAAGCCTGTAACACTGATATCACAAGGCTGTATACATAAATAACGGGTAAAAAAGTAAATAAAGACAAACCTGGAAATGATACATGTAATCGCATACATCAACGTTGAATTCAGGGCAATCATCAATCTGCGGAAGAGGTAAATTCGGGACGGGCTTGAACGCGTGATAAAGAGGCTGCAGATGTTCTTTTTTTAAGACAAAGTGGATAGTTAAAGCCCACTTTCTCGGGCAGAGAAATTAGAGTATCTCTGCGACGGTCTTCCTTTCCTGTCTCGTCGATTTTTCTTCAAGTAATACATTGATATAATACACAGGGAATAAAACGTACGCATCGCTAACAAACAGCCGCTTGATTGAAGAAAGGATACCCGGTTTTCTGTCACACTGGAAAAATATATTACCATAATTCGAAAAAAAAAACTCACGTCCACTTCTTTTTCCGATCCTAGTCGTCTCCGCTCAATATTGGTCTTGCTCCCACTTCGTACAGTAAGTTTGGACACGCCTCGTGAAATATCATCCATTCTAAAATACTTCACAATGCTTAATCAAAGAGCCGAAAAGACGAAGAATCTTCGAAGAAGGAACGGTAAATACAAAAAATGAAAAATCAACTCGAAAAATATACAGTAACTAATTTCCCGCCAAAAATCCCTACCGTAATATAATTGTACTTCGCAAAGATGTTATTCAATTAACTCACAGTGGTTGAACACATTAGCCATTCCAGTGCTCGAGTATGACAACCTATATTGTTTTCATGCAATATTCACTTCTTAAAAACCTGCATATAGCCGAATTTAAGCAAAACAAGATTTTTCACATTACAATATCAGGCAATTCGTTTCGAGAGTTTCTTATAGGTCATTGACTTTTTCATTTTCATGATTTTCTTTTTATTTAAATTTAATTATAGACTATTTAAATTTAATTATAGATTACCAGCCGATTTCGCCCCCGCCTCCGGCGGGGTCTTATCGGCTGGCAGGTTTTCCCCGCTGCGCAGTTCTCTCATTAATTTCGAAAGCGCGCGTGACATGTTTCGACGTGTTTTGAGTTTCGTAACCTGTTTTTTCGCAATAGCGGACAAACACAGCACACGCACAGGGAGACATCTATCCTTTATTAATGAGTATGATATGATATGATGATATGATAACAATAACAAATATAATCTGGTGATTTTCGTAGTCGAGTAAAGTGTAAAATTTCTTGCCCGCGCATTACTGATTAACATCAAGAATTATCATCTTCATTACTCCTTACACAGTAAATGAAGGACAGATATCTCCCTGTGTGCGTATGCTTGCCCACATAGGGTAGAGCACCAGAGAAATTGTGTCGGGCAGAGACACAAAGGAGACAAGTACAAATGTGTCGTGCGCGTTTTCTGGATTGCTTCCCCGCAGCGTTGAGTAGTCGATTAGAACAAAATCGTCTAGTACGATATGAATATATTTTTATATATATTTTTGATATCGGTTCCACAAATTAAAAGAACAACAACGCCGATTTCCACTGATATGTAGACGGACTGGGACATAGAGAGGTGTATTAAAAATGTCGACAGTACCGTCTCTTGATTAAAGCTCAGTGCTCTCATCATTTTGAGTTTCTTCTCATTGATCAGCAAGAGGGCGCGCAGAATGAGGAGTCTTGTGCTCTTTTTGATAGCTGTAGTATCACCTTCGATCCCCCTCCTCGTCAGGGTTGCCCTGTTTTCAGCTATGCCAGACACCCCTATACCCCAAATTTACAGTTGCGAGCATGTTATTTATTCGTTTTTGTTAATATTATTCCTTTAGGTTCGTGAGGAGATGAAGCATGACTGACCCGAACGACATCTGTTTGGGTTCGGTCGGAGTTGAATTTTCATCTCGGAGAGACCTCTACGCGCTATTTCATGTAAGTGATTATTTGTTATCACTGATTTAATGACATGCTCATCCTTTGATTACAGATTTCAAATATCATTAGAAAAAATATCCTTTTCATTGCACCTGGAATTGATGCAAAAGGTAACAAAAATTTATGTTGCACTAGTTTTCCTCTTGTTTTAAGGATTCATTAACTTCATCCAAGGACCTAGCCATGAAACGAAGCAAGCATTTCTAATTGCAATTGGTGAGCTTCCGAAGACGATCACTAAGTCTGTCGTTGCTTCTCTGTAAGTAAAAAACACGAATTAAAAAATGAGCGAATTATTTCAGTGGCAAGTACAGTGTGGAGTCCATTGATAATGTTGGATATACTCCAAAGTTCGTCAGAATTTTCATGGGAAATTTAAATCCGCAGATGGTAGGCATACGAACGGTCGCTCGTCCCTTGATGCTTATTTTTTCAGGCGTCTGATTTTTTCACTAAGAATTTGACTACCGCTTGCTGTAATGAGAAATTAGTGTTTTTAATTCAGCCCTACATCGTATTCAGATATGGTAATTTTATATTGTTGTTCATTTCTTTAATGAATCATTTTGAGATCTCAAGCGTCGAGATTTGTGGTTTGACAAGTGTCGATTTATCTGGATCAGTTGCGCACTACTGCGTCTTCCATCGCTGCTCCCAGTCACTTTTCTTAATAATATTGATCAATTTTAAATAAACAGTTGAGGTGGTGGCTGCCCAACTATACCTCTACTCAATTAAAATTTTCATCAAGGAACCAAGTCTCACAAGAAAAGAAGAAACTTCTATGCTCACTGAGTAAGTCAAAATCCTTTGAACCCTTGATCTCTTTGATGTTCCTAGTCTTCTCCATATCCTGCCGGGAATAATTCAAGTTGCGAAGCCTCCATACGGAACTGGATTGAGTGTATGGTACAGAGAGATGGCACGCCATAGGTGAGTACTCCTCCCCTCCTCCTCCTTTGTCTTGAAACAACAGCTTCAGAAAAATCGTCTTGGAAGCAATTCTAAATGAAGCTCGCAAAGGAATGGACATCCATTTCTACAGGCCTCCCTATTCGATAATATAGTAGGAAAAATAACTAACTGTTTTGTCTTCTCGCAACTGTCATTATTAAAACTTTTTTTTCAGTTTCGAGTCAATTAACGATTTGATCAGTTTCATCGAAGAGGAGCTCATAGAGTGTGACAGACAATTGACGATTGAGATTGAAATTAAGAATAAACGTCTCCAGAAAGAGTTAGTTTTTTTGTTGCTCATATCGGTTGATAATGATACCTCCTGCAAACGTTTTTTATAGGAAAGATGCTTTTGGCGAAGATCCAGAAGTGGACGAGGAAGACAGAGAAGTAAGTTCATCTACATTTTTTCTAACAATAAATGTTATTTTTAGCTGCTACAACTGGGAGGATATGTCAGAGGAACTAATGAAACTGCAGCGGAATATGAATTTGATATGGAAGATCCAATTGAAGGAATAGAAGATATCGAAGAGGTTGAGGAGATTGAAGAGGTGGAAGAAGTAGAGGAAATGAGCGAGACGATTAATAGAAATAGAGGAAATGGAATGATAGTCGAAGATGATGACGATGAAGTGCACAGTGAATCATATGTTCAATTCATCCAAGTGAGTTTATCTAATTATTATAATGAATAATGTATGGGGAGAAGAAAAATTACTAGATTTGTAGAATCCGATGCAGAATGAGAAAGAAGATAATGAAGAAATGGAATCAGTACAAAATAATGCAGAAGTGGGAATTGTTTTTATTTTCTGAACTAAACAAAAAAAATTGCAGGAGAATCAATTTGTAACGACATTTGTTGGAGATGATGGGTAAGGTTCTTTCGTATTTTCTTATAACCATTATCTTGTTTTAGAGAAAGCATTGAGGATTTGAAGGAGGTGTTCATAAACGATATACTTGAGGAGGTAAAGAAGTTCATGCTATATTCAAGCAATGTAGGTATTCATTCAATTATTAAGTATTTATCTCCAACGGAGTCCGCCGAATGGAAAGAAGTTATGGAAGAATATGATACTCTTGAGGTAAATTATGCCGAACATTTTGGAATTTAAAAAAAAAATTTAATTTATGAATTTGTGCGAATCGATGGATGTTTATTATAGGAATCAGGAGATGTCTATGGAATAGATTATGGAATGGACAAAGAGAATAATGACGAAGCAATCGAGAATTTATTCGATAATGTTTGTCAAATGATTTTTGTATACTCTCAGAATAACTCTCAGATTGATGATTCGAATGATTGTGTTGGATGGGAGGAAAAATATTGGGATCCTTCCGATGTACTCTCCACTAAGGATCTTATTTCACATGGTTTTTATAAAGCACAGGTAATTTTACATTTGTATAGATTCTCATGATTTATTTTATTGGATATATTCAAATTAATTCTCCTCTTTTTAAGAATCTGCTCCTCTCCGATTCCTTTCAAATTGATTCGTCTCACATGAATCTCAACGTCCCCATGACCCCCGTAAGAGAGGAACTTATTGTAAGTAGATATAAATAAATATGATGGCGATGTAGGTGATTAAGAGTGAAAGGAAGTCTTCCGATGCATTGTCTCCCTCAATGATAATGAATGGAGGTAGTGATGAAATAGGAGGATATATCACTTCTCCCAGGTATTTATTCACAATGGACGATTTGCATAATTAAGATTATCAGGTCGGAGGGTGCTGCTGCAGAAGATATGAAGAACCGAAAGGGAAAACGAGTCAGAGAAAAGGATCCATTCAGAGGATATCAACGGTGAATTAGCACGAAATCAGTTTAAAAGAAGGTTGAATAATATAAATTTACAAAAGATGTTGGCTTCAGTATCCCTGCACCTTACATCCCTGCCCACATTAAACGTGCACCGATGAAGAAAATGAGAATGGATGAAGAAGATGATGAACAAGTGGATGATGATGAAGTAACTTTTTTTTTTATTATTTCACATCTGGATTTATAAATTCGATCAGGGTTATAGTGATTTGACGGAAAGATTGATGAGATCATCAAAGAGACCTGTATGTCAATAGTACACTATTCCCTTTAATCATCAAAGCTATCATTTTTTACACAGATAATCTAGTGGTATTTCAGGAAACACAGCCCCTGAATTGAAGAAATTCTTAATATTCAAGCTATGTTATACAACTTTTTTTTCTGTATATAGTTGTTTTCGATTTTTTTCTGTAATATATTGTTGTGTATAACTCCTTGTTTACTTTCAGAAGTTGTTAATCTTTCACTTTTTATTAGCATTGTTTTCGTCGTTGTTGTTGTCTTAAATATACAGAGTTTCCAGCTAAGGATCTCTGAAAATAGAAGGAACGAGTCTATTGTTTACCCTGACTTCGTTATGTAATAAAGTCGTTTTATACCCTCTTTGTTGTGCTTTTGGAGATTCGGTTGTGATATCCGATTTTTATCTCGCGTATCGGAGTTTCCACCCAAGTGCAGATATTATGCGTTGATTGTACCTAATGTGGGAAAGATAACAGGTACAACATGAGTGGTAATAACCATCCATCTTCTCCTTCCGGAGGAGGACACTCGTATAATCTCAGTAATGTGAAAGCAGAGAAAACAGAAGAAGAGAAGATATATATGATAACTGAGGTCGCGGACGCTCTCAAGAATGCCCACGGTCAGATCTTCCCGCTCAATCCTCCTCAAAGGCTCAAAAAACTTCGCCAGGTATACAATGATACATGGAACACCCTATCCAATATCTATTTATTTATTGCTGTGCAGATGCTGTGCGCACCTCCTCGAGTGCAGCCTATTGTAAATATCAAAGGCCACTACGCATCACTCATTTCCGATTTGTGAGTGCCACAACTATTCAATTTATCATATTTGGATGATTGACCGACCATATTCAGCGATACCGTAAAACTGAATTCTCGCAAAGATTTTGGCCCATCTTCTACTCTCCAGAAGATGTTCATCCATAAGGTATTTATTCTGGATAACATTTGAAATTCACATTATATTATACCAGCCGATTTTGCCCCCGCCTTTGGCGGGGTCTTATCGCCTGGAGGCCTCTTCAATATGCGTTGCGCTCTCCATCCACTTCGCAATGTAGAAAGCGCACGCAACACGTTAGAACTTGTTTCGTGACCTCTCGACTTGTTTACAGTTTCGTAAACTTTCGCAATAGTGGACAAACATACAAACATATATCGGGAGGCCTCTCTCCTTTATTAAGGAAAATATGATATGATTTTTATTTAATTTATTTTTTTTTCGTGCAACTTTTTATTTATAGGATATTCATCCTGATGAAGTGGAGTCAACGAAGAATGAGCAATGTATGTACGCCATGGCCAATATGTCATTCGTCAAAGTGAAAAATACATCCCTGCTCATTTTGGACCCTCCTCGTATGATTGTCAAAAGTAAGTCGAATGGGAATGTAGAATGTAAGAAAACAATGATGATGACAGGTCCGGGGGATCAGATAAAGATCTGCAACACTAGTTCTCGCAGAAAATGGCTCGCAGCCAATTTAATTCTATTCCCGACTTCTCCTCAAGTGAGTCCACTGTTTTCTCCTTTTAATTTGGATCTATTGGAGGTTATTGCAACTCAAATCGTTCGGAATCACGCTCGTGTCTTCTCTGAAGAGCCGGCCAAAGATACTAATGTTGCTGATTATCAACGAGAAGTGTATAAGTGAGAATATATTGGATTGAATGTGATACATGCGATATATACAGGCTGTTGTTGTACTGTCCTGGAATGCGTCGCGCGCTTTTACCCGAAGGGAAAATGGCTATGGTCGATCATATGGGAATGTCATGGTATCGAATCAGAAAGTATGACTTCCATTCATGAGATAATTCAATTGTTTTATTCCAGAAGAGTATTAGAGGGAATTAGAGAAGTGGCTAATAAGGTGACACCGCAAACGGAGAGGGGATTCTTATCGGCAATGCCATTCGAGTAGGTCAAACACTATTCTTTTGTTTCATTGATATTTCTATTTCTTGATTTCCATTCTCTTGAGATTGAATACGATGCCTAAGCTGATGGAAGCAATCCAGCATCAGTTGAAAATGTGTGACGAATTGTGGCAGATGGAGTCCGTCCAGAGAATTGAATTGAGTGATGGACCTGATATGGAAGATGAGGAGATGGTAAGTGATAGAGAGGAGGGAGAGGGGAGAGGAAATGATTACAGGAGGAGGAAGAGACAATGGATGGACGAATGGAGGAAGAAGAAGAAGAGGAAGGAAGAGAAGAACGAGGAGTGAGAAGAGAGACATTTCATAGAGCTGCCCCTTCTCTATCCATGCAACACATGCAGTTAAGACAGAATATGGGAATGGTGAGTGTGCAATATTGTGATATATTGATATTAATGAATGCAGAGTGCTCCCTCTCGTGAAATGGGCCCTTCTTCATCGAGAATGCAACCATACACGACGAATGATTATCAAAGAAGGAGACATCAAACTAATGGAGGAGACACTCGAGACACTCTGGTACTGACAGCATGAATGTGCAGTGATTTAAATATTTAATTTAGGCTTCCATGATGGCAACTCATCATTCAATGAGTGGAAGTGCAATGAATGGATTGGCCCCAAGTGGAAGTGGTATCTCTATTCCCCCCATTACACCCACTTCATCCAATGGAGGAGCACTTAAGATGACATTGAGAAAGGATGAGAATCACAAGTTGTTTATCCATTCCTCTCCCTCTGCATCTCCTTCTACTTCATCTACTACAGTTGCCCCTGCTCAGAGGGATCAACCCCAATCATTCTCCCATGTTCCGTCCTCTACTGCAACTCCCACTGAACAGCCGCAGCAGGAATCTACGATGGTTCCACCCTCTAATGACCCATCGGGGATGCAGCAGCCACTTGCTCAAGCTCCGTCCTCTGCTGCAGTTGAGAATGAGAAGGAGAGGGGAGAGGGCGGTCGTCCAATGGATACACCTCGGACTCCTCTTCCAACCTCGAATGGATCGACATTGTTTGGAGGAATAACTCATTCTCCTCTCTTCTCCGCCTCCCCTCAATTACTATGGATGGGACCTGATGGAGTAGTACAGCCAATTCCATCCATCGTCTATGTTGAACAGACTGAACATGGATTGAGACAGGTAAGGGGGAAAGGAGGGGAGAAGGAAGGAAGGAAGGAAGGAGGAGAGGATGATGAATGATTGTTAAGGTGAATCCACCCACTCCTCTACCACAGATTGCAATTGCCATACCATCTATGGGAGGAGGAAGTGGAAGGTAAGAGAGAAGAGAGAGGGGGACTCAATGATGAATGCATTGTAGAAGTGGATCGAATAAGAGAAGATTGAGTAGGGAATCAATAGTGAAGAGAAAAAGAATGGAATATGGAGATAGTGGAGATGCTAGCAGTGAGGATAGTGATAAGGAAGTGGTATGCACTTATTTATTTTATAAATAATCATTCATTGTGAGATGTTGCAGAAAAAGGCATGTCTAGAGAAGGAGAAAATGGTTGAAGAAAGGAGAAGAAAAAGAGAGGAAAGAAAAGAGAAGGAAGACAATGCGAGAAAGGAAAAAGAGGAAATGAAGAAGGTTTGACCATACTATTCTGCACTTTGTCTATCGAATTGTAGAAGAATGAAGAGGAGGAACGAATGAAGAAAGAGGAGGAAGAAAGACGGAAGAAGGAAGAGGAAGAAGAGAGAAAGAAGATAGAAGAGGAAGAAGAAAGAAAGAAAATGGAAGACGAAGAAATGAGAAAGAAGGTTTGATTTAAGATCGTACACACGCTAATTGATCGATTGGAGGAAGAAGAAGAAAATGATAGACAGAAGAAGGAAGAAAATGAACGAATTGAATTGGAAAGATTGAGGGAGGAAGATGAGCTTATGAAGGTTATTTACATTGTTATTGTTTTCTGTATTATTTGATAACGGAAGAATGGATGTGACTACTGACACTATTGCATTATAGACAAAATCGATAGAAGGAGAAGAAGAAAGGAGAAATGATGAAGATGAAGAAAATGGAAGTGAAGTACAAGAGGTGTGTTGGGATAGGCATATCGGATACTCATTTAGAAATGATAATTAAGCAGGTGACGGTTCTAGCAGAGGATAGTACTGAAGAAAACGATGAAAATGAGGAAGAAGAGGCGAGAGAAAGTGAGGTATGAAGTATATTCCATGATTTACATAGAATAATATGATTGATTTGAGGATGAAGTAGTTGCGGAATCCGTTGTTGATCAAAGTGAGAATGAAGAAAAAGAAGAAGTAGGAGTAGGAATAGTAGATGGAATCATTAATGATGATCATTGTAGGAGAATATTCCCCCTACTGTCTCTACTACGAATGATATTTCGAAAGGAAATTTACAGAAATCAATGGAGACGGAAAGAATTGAGGTAAGAAAGAGAGAGGGACGAGGGGAAATGGACTTGTTCAGATGAATGGAATGACAGTATCTTCTTCCCCTCAAGAGGAAGAAGAAGATGACGAGATCGAATTTGTATGTGAGGTAGTTGGAGAAGAGAGACAGATGAGCAAGGTTAGTGGAAGGGAAAGGAGAGAAAGGGGGAGGAAGGCTGATTGATGTTGAGGGATACTGTGAGATAGTGAAGGAACAGATTATGAAGAAGGAATTGAATGAGAATGCAGTTAATGAAGTCATTTATATTGAAGAGAAGAAGGGTACTGGAAAGGTGAGAAGATGGAGATGAATGCAAGGATTAATCTTCTATTTCAAGTTGCCATCTCGTAGAAAGTCGATGATGAAGGAGAATGGAACTATCAAGGGATGGATGGTAAGCTTATTTTATTCTCTTTCTTTATTGTTTATTTAATTTCTGGACATTGATCATACGTGAAATAAGAAAAGTTTTTAAAAAAATTGCAGAAGGAGGGAGTGGAGAAGGTAAAGGAAGAGGATAATAACGATGTTGACGACGTGAGTGAAGATGAGGATTGAAGACATTTGACATATTATATATTATATTTATCTTTTTCAGAATGTGAAGAAAGAAGTGGATGAAGAATCGATGGTTGCTCGTAGAGGAGGAATTGATGGAGAGGTGAGAAGAGATAGAGAGAGGAAGAAGAAGAAGAGGGGAGATGGGGATGATTGCAGACTGTCTCTGATAGTCGATTGAGTGATGTGAAGAGTGAAGTGAAGGAAGAAGAAGAAGAGGAGAATGAAATGGAAGAAGGAGGAGAGAAAATAATGATTGATAGAAATGGAGAGAATGAAGAAACGAGAGATGAAACGGTAAGAGGAATGATTATGAGGAAGATTAAATTTGATCTCATCACAGGTAAATCGATCGAATGAAATTGATTCTGTAGAGGACGAAGAGATGGAAAGAAGTAGGATTATACTAGAGGTGAGAGAGAGAGAGAGAGAGGAGACAGGAGGAGGGTGTATCTCACTTGTATATCAGGCGATGACTCAAGAGGATTCATCTCAAATTCCCTTGAGAGTCACTCATTCGGAGGTATCATCTGAAGTGATCACTGCAGTTAATTCATCAATGGAATCGATCGCCGTGGAGATTGATTCAATCAATAATATAATGGATGAGATGATATCCATTCAATCAATGGATACTCCTCAAGAGAATCCTATCTCTCTTCCCATCTCCAATCCACTCAATGAGTCTCCTCATGTTCCTTCTCAACCTCATGAGTCAATTCCTCTATCATCTCTCCCCCCTCCATTGTCCAATCAATCTCTCTCACTTCCTTCTTCTCGATCTTCTCCTATTCGTGTTCCATCTCAATCGAAAGGAGAGACAGGAGGAGGAGAGACGGAGAGAGGAAAAATTCCTTTGCTCTCAACGAGATTGAGTGCTGAAACGATAGAAATGCTCCATAAGACGGACTCACTCATCGCATCTTATTTTGATAAGCAGAGAAGAAAGGAAAAGGAAATTGAGAAGGAGAAAGAGATAGAGAAGGAGAAGGAGACGGAAGTGATCACTGGTGAGGAAGAGGTGGATCAATCTACTTATGGTTAGCACTATTTCAGAATCACCTATGAATGATAATGATGGAGATATTCTTCGATTCCATTCAATGAGAGGAATGGCAGCCATACTATCGGATGATAGAAGGTGAGAAGGAAGGAAGATAGAGATGAGAGAGAGGAGGAGGACATTTCAGATGTGCGATTCGTGATGAATCAATAAATAGTTGCTCGATGGCTATTGTATTCACTAATCGACCCATTAGAAAAGGAGAAAAAGTTACTCTCAAAGTAATCGAAGTAAGTATGAGAATGATCTCATTCCATTTGTTTCCTATCCTGTTTATTCTAATTGACTCAATTGAGGTTTCTCCCTATTGGAAGGGTCGAATTCGATTGGGATTAACAACGAAAGATCCTAGTCAATACGCATCGAGAAATGAAGTACCAAGGTATTTAGATTACTATATTAATTTGATAACATGTCCAAAGTCGTAAATGTTTCAAAACCGATTTAAAAAAAAATCTTTGGATAATATTGCAGAACTTATACTTTCAATTCGTTCAACGAAGATGGGCATTTGTCATATATGTATGACTCTGGCTGTTTGAATGCTGTTGAGAAGGGATCTGAATTGAAAGTGGAATTGACTGAGAAAGGAGACGAATTAATGTACTCCTTCAATGGAAAAGAAATGGTGAGTAGACGGGTTCGAAAGGGAGTGAGAGAATGGTTAACTGAATTGAAGGGACTCATGGGAAGAGGAATTCAAATCTCTCGTCCAATGTGGTTGGTTGTCGATGTTTATGGATACGTTCGATCGATCAAAATCATCGACAACGTCTCTCCACCACAGGTATATTTTATTGTGAGTAATTTAATACGAAATGGTGAATACAGGAAGTAAATGGAGAGGATGTCTCATCTGATCAAGTCCATTCACTCACTAATGTAAGTTAATTATATTTAGATGATAGAATATATGTCCATTGTAGGATTCGATATTGAAATCAGTGAAGGAAGAAGTGAGAGAGGAGGAGCCATCTCATCCATCTCAATCTTCCCCTCTTGAGAAGGAGATTGAGAGTACTATGGAGTCATGTGTAATGATTGTACACAATCAAATTGAATATATGAATGAGAATGGAAGAGAAGGAGAAATGCCCATCATTATTAATGAGATTACTCCGATCGATACAGTACCCACTGAGTCGAGTGAGGTTACGGTAGAGAGAAGGGAAGAAGAAGATACGGAGATGAATACGGTAGCCATTAGTGAGGAAGTAATGGAGAATGAATGTCCATCGAGAGAAAAGGATAAGGAAGAAGATAATGAGAGTGTAGAGAGAATGGAGATGGAAGAAGTATCGATTGAGAAAGATGAGAATGATGAACCTCCCATTAAGAAAATGAGAATCGAACAAGAGGTATGGTATTTGAAGTCAACTAAGGAAAGGAATTTTTGAAAGTTGGGGGATGAATGATTTCAGATATCGAATGTGATGGTGGAGGAAAGTAGAAAGGAAATGGAGAATGATGAAGAGGAAGAGGGAGAGAAAGTGGATGATAGAGGAGAGGTAAGAAATTTTTTTTAGAGATGACTCCCAATCTGAATGAGAAGAATGGATGATATTGTAGAGAGAAGAAAAGGAGGAAGATAATGAAGAAGATGAGAAGTCGATAGTCGAATCAATGAATGAAGTCATTCCAATGGAGATTGAGGAAGAGATTGTCTCTGTCGAGGTATTTAGAGTGAATGGAGATATGGAAGAAGGAACGAATCAATCACAGGTATCAGTCACTCGAAAATATATCTTTATTAATGTCATGTTGTAGACAATCGAAGAAAATGAAGAAGTGATTGAGAAAGGAGAAAATGGAGAGGATACAACTGAGAAGATTGAGTCGATGGTTGTCACTATTGAGGAAGATGAAAGAACGGATGTGAGAAATTAATATACATTATAATGTTGTTATTGATTGATTTCAGATTGATCATGGTAACGAAGTAATGAAAGAAGATGAAGAGGAAAAAGAGACGAAAGAGGAAGCGAATGAGAAAGAGAAGAATGAAGAAGAAGAGGTACGATGATTTATTTTTAATTCTCAATATAACAGACAAATTTAATTCAGTCATATTCTCTTCCTTTCCCTCTTCCTCGTCGTCGATCTCTCTTTGGTCCTGGTTGTCTCTCTTTCGAATGCACTCTCCAAGCTAAAGAGAATAATGAGAATGAAGATGAGAATGAAGAGAAAATGGAAGTTGACGATGGAGAGAAACAGGAGGTACTCCACGTTTATTATTTTGATATTTGTTCATTATTGTTGGAGGTGAACATCAGTGAAATAAGATTAACTAGTATTCATTACAGAATATTGATAATCATCCTATCCGCCGTCTTTCTCTCTTCGGACCCGGATCCGCATCTTTCAAAAATATTATGGAGACTGTGAAGAAGATCAATAATTGATTTCACTTTTCTTGTCTCCACAGTAAGCATCCAATAGTTTTTTTTTTCGCATACGATGCTTCATTTGTATTTACTCAATGTTTGTTAATTATTCGTCGCTAAATAATTCCGTCCGTTAGTCTCAAGTTCTGTTGTTGTTGTTTTTAAGTCGATAAAGAAGTTCGACAAAAGTTGTGAGAGATTAGTTTAGTCGTCCATTACGAAGTAGTTTATATCTGATTATGAAGAGTACTTGGAATCATCGTCATTAGTCTTTCTCATGATCATATTACCAATTGATCTCATTTACATTTACTCGACCTACTCAGTTGATCTCCTCTTGTGAACAAGACATGAGTACTTTTTCCTGTGTGTGAGTGGTCTTGACTTGTAATATTATTGATCTTCTCTTCGATTTTCCTTCAATCTATTCCTCCTCTTTCGTACTGTCTCGATCACACGATCAAAGGGACAAATTATGATTATGGTCATAAGAAAAGAGGAACGATTAGAAAGATGAGAGATTACGCCACTCCCAAGGAGAGAGAGAGAGGTGAGGGGAGGGGTGATCCATGAGACAACTTTGATCTGTATTGATAGTAATCAATCAATTGAAACTTCTCTTCACACATGCTCTCATCATCAATCTCCTTCTCTTCTCTTCATTCTCTCGGTCACTTCTCTCCCTTCTTTCCTTCTTCTTTCTCTTCTAATCTCCACAGCTGCATTTGCTCCCCCCCCCCTCTCTCCGTTCAGTTTATTAGAGAGAGAGAGAGAGAGAGACGATTCAATTAAGAGACAAGTCCTCTCTAATGGGCGTCGTGTGTTAGTTCACTCCTTAAGCACTCCAATTCATTTATAAAAGACACTATCTGAGAGGATCGACATGTTTGTGTTGTGACTTGGCATTCTTCAAAATACAACCTATGCTCTTTCTTGCATGGTAGGTAGTGCGTGATGAGTGTGTGCGGGGAAGGGGGTTTGCTAAGCTTCATTGCTTCTCCGCGCTTCAGGCGGTAGTGAAAAGTGGTTGATGACGTCATAGGTCAAAACGCGTAAAACGAATCCAATCGATTCGGGAGTGGTCTAGTTGGGTTCCTCGTCGAATTCTAAGACTTTTTTACTCGGGGGCATTTTTCGCTCAAATTTCATCCAAAGCTGAAAATCGATAAATTCGAAAATTTCGTCACATTTTAATTTTTCTACCACTTTTCCCGCCGGACATGATGATGTTTTATTTTCTTAATCGATCCGTATTTTGATAACACACATTCAGTAAAAAGGACGAAATTTATCTCGATTCCTTAGGATGTTCAAAAGGCAAAAAACCGATAAAAAGTTTGACGATAGTGCTTACAGTACCCCAAAACTAAATCACGGCTCCGGAATTGAACAAACGGCTCCGGCTCTCACTTTCACGCTTTGTACAAAAAATGTTCCCACAGTAACCTAACCTACTGTATCATGTTACCGTAACCCAGAGTACCGTACTCCAGCAGTATCACAAACTGACTTTATTTTTAAAATGCTTTAAAAATGAAATATTGTGTTTCGAATGTGTGATGTTTTAATGATGACACTGCGTATTAGTACTATCATAATATTAATTTGAAAATTAAATATTGCATTACTAGAAAATTTTGAAAGAATCATTTTTTAAAGCATTTTAAAAATAAAGTCAGTTTGTGATACTGCTGGAGTACGGTACTCTGGGTTACGGTAACATGATACAGTAGGTTAGGTTACTGTGGGAACATTTTTTGTACAAAGCGTGAAAGTGAGAGCCGGAGCCGTTTGTTCAATTCCGGAGCCGTCATTTAGTTTTGGGGTACTGTAAGCACTATCGTCAAACTTTTTATCGGTTTTTCGCCTTTTGAACATCCTAAGGAATCGAGATAAATTTCGTCCTTTTTACTGAATGTGTGTTATCAAAATACGGATCGATTAAGAAAATAAAACATCATCATGTCCGGCGGGAAAAGTGGTAGAAAAATTAAAATGTGACGAAATTTTCGAATTTATCGATTTTCAGCTTTGGATGAAATTTGAGCGAAAAATGCCCCCGAGTAAAAAAGTCTTAGAATTCGACGAGGAACCCAACTAGACCACTCCCGAATCGATTGGATTCGTTTTACGCGTTTTGACCTATGACGTCATCAACCACTTTTCACTACCGCCTGAAGCGCGGAGAAGCAATGAAGCTTAGCAAACCCCCTTCCCCGCACACACTCATCACGCACTACCTACCATGCAAGAAAGAGCATAGGTTGTATTTTGAAGAATGCCAACACTATGTCGATCGACTCAGATAGTGTCTTATAATTATCTCATATTCAACATCTTGAGACGTGCTTACTTATTCTAAGTGGCTTCTGAACATCCTTTCTCTATCTTGATTCAATGAGCTAATCTTATTCCTCGATCGTGCCTTTTGATCTACTACATGGATATTTTGTGACAAAGATGATTTGTTGGACCTGATCCACTTTGTGGGAATAATGTTGACTGTCCACTCATTTCCATCTCCCTTTATTTTCCTCCATTGATCTCATTGTTTTGAGTGTGATCACAATCCCTTTCAATCCTTCCAATGAGTCATCCCTTCTTTTGATGAGAGATTCTCGAACAACTGTCATAGCCCATTCCACATCTCGTTCCATTGATCTTTGATCTCTGGAGATGGATAGAGTTAGCATGTTTACCATATCTCGAATGGTCGGATGAGTACCCTTGATTGAGTGGTAGTAGACTATCTCTCGTATCACCAAGAGAGAGAGAGAGATTCCATCGTAATCTCTTTGTCGGAAGAGACTTGTGATTAAGAATGGAGATTGATCAGATTGAGGAGGGAAACCCGATACGGAAGAGAGAGAGAGAGAGAGAAGGAACAAAGGGAGGAAGCGTAATAGAGTAATTATCTCACCCTTCCACCTGATGGAGAGAGAGAGAGAGAGAGAGAGAGAGAGATACTGTTGAATGGAGAAGGGGTCGATTGAGTAGATGGATCGTGGGAATACAATGTGATCCCTTCCCCAGATATCTTCACTTGTCTTTCTCTGTTTTCATCGTGAATGAATTCGTAGAAGAATTTGTCGTGTAGAGACAAAGAGGCGTAACGGGTCCTTACTCGTCCCTTCCCTCTTTTGAGTACTATCAACAGTTGAAAGTGCATCATCTGTCATCTTCTCAGAAGGGAGAGGGGGGGGGGTGTCCCTCCCTTCTCCTCCCTTCTTCTTCCCTTCAGTGTTCGTTGTCCCTCTGGTCGTTCCTTTGTCCAATCTTCACGAGTATTCCATCATCGTATCCATTGGAAGAGAGAGAAGAGAAGAGGAGAAGGAGACAGATTGAGTAAGAATACCAACAGAGGCTTCTCCCCTCTCTATTCTATTCACTGTTCATCGGTGATTCATTCTTCTTCTCTTCCCTATCTCAATATAGATCATGTGAACTCTAGAGGGAGAGGGGGATGGTCAACTACCTCTATTTGTCTCTTTCTATCATCAGAACGGGGTCACTTTATCACTCTTTTTCTCTGCACTCTCTCCATTCTCCCTACTCTCTCTCTCTTCTCTCTATGTATCTCTTCTCCTTCATGGTTCAGTATTCATTTACTCTATTCCGGTAGCATATATTTAGTCTGAATGGTCAATATCAATCAGTATATTCATGCTTAGATGGATTATTGTTCCTCGAGGGAAATATGGGTGAAGGATGTATCCTCCACTGTCAGATTGGATCATTCACTTCCGATTGGGTCGTCAAACCCATTCATATCTCGAGATATTCAATGACCCCTCCAGTAATATCTTCAACTCTCTCCAATTGACAAACTATCTCATCTACTCTAACCAACGATAGAATGGAGATACTGATCATACCTGTGCCAAGTATGTACTTGGAATTTTTGACGCCTATAATAACGGGTAGCCGCGATTAATTAGGAATTTTTTCAACGGGTAGCCGACCTATTCCTCTCAAAAACTGTCATATTTTGCACAAAAAACTCAAAAATAACTTACTGGGAGCCGACTTTTCTCTATTATCAGAATTTTTTAACGGGTAGCCGCGTACTTAAGTACATCAGGTACGCAGGTATGATACTGATCCATTCTTCCTTCTGACCACTATTCCCTCTTGCTCTCCCTTCTCTTCTCTTCTATTCTCTTCACAAGTCCCATTGCTTCTCACCTCCTTTCACTCTTCAATTCTCTTCTCTTCACTTCTCTCTCTCTCTCATCTTTCCTTCTCTCTCGTCTCTTCAATCTCCATAATCTCTCTCTCCTATCAACTTGAGATTTCATCCTCCATCTCTCATTTGATCCATTCAGGGGTCACGCTATTCATCCACTTTTCCTCTTTATTCCCGACAGTACTGGAATAGTCAGTTATTGATCCACTTTAGCCCCTTCTTTAAGTCTACGATCCCATTATTCCTTGAGTCGCAATTCAATTCATTCACTCGATTGATTCATACAGTTCTCGAGACTTGAAAAATTTGTCTGTTTACTGGAAGTAGCTGAGTAAGGAAGAAGAAGAGAGAGAGAGGAAGAGAGTGGTCATTCCATTCCTCTCTTATTTTCCTTTCCTGCCCTTCCTTTCATCTTCCTTCTTCAGTCTCTTCCTTTCTCTTCCCTTCTCTTCCTCTCTTCATCCATTCAATGTCCTTGTAAAGTCATGCAGAGAGTGGAAGACCAGTCATGTTTGGAGGGTAGACAGTCTACTGTTTACTCTACTCCCCTCCCTCTCCCCCCTCTCTCTCTTTCCCTCAATGGTTCTTCCCTCCGGAAATGCTTTCTTATATTTTACAGCTGTCAATATAATATTCATCACCTTTATCCTTTCATCTCTTCGTTCGATCTGACTCTTCATGCGCACTAATCATTTTTGTTTAGGTAATGGCACGTTTAGCATCCCTCGAAAAGTGTTATTTTGAAACCAGGTTCAAACTTTTGAAATATCCAAAAACGTCTAAAAATAGGTCGAGAAATATTTCTCAATGTTCTCACTTTTCGAGGATTTAATAAGAACAAGAGTTTTCAAACGTCCCTCCAAGTTTTGTTTATTTTTCATCGCCGCAAATGTAGCGTCCGCGATAAAAACGAGCTTACTGCTGACCCGTTCTTTCTTGATCTCTCTACTCTCTCTCCCCCAACCATGCGAATGCGGGTGTTCGATCGCCCCCTCTGCTCTTCTCTTGTTTCTCTCTCTCTTTTTTTCACAATTCACCCATTCTTTTTCCACTCCGATTCGGTTACTCGTGTACAAAGTTGATAGAGTAAACGAATAGGAAGTTTGAATGAATGGAAGGAGAAGAAGGAAGATAAGACGATAGGAGAGGGGATTCCCTTAGAAATTGTAAGAATGATCATGAATAACCAACAACGAGTACCTATTTAACACACCAATGAATCGATTTTCAAACGTTCCAAATGCCAAAACCTGACCTTCTTCTTCTTTTTTTTCTTATCTCTACTATGAATCATATGTTTCCTCCTCTCACAAGCTAAGGGCATTTTTTTTTGTTGTGAGTGTCCTCTCTTTCACTGTCTCTCTCAATCTCTCCTTCCCTTCTCTCTATCCATTCATTTACTCCTTCAAAACACTTTTCTTATCATATCAGAAAAGATTCGATAGTTGTGAAAGTATCTTATCGTCCATTCATCTTCCCTTCTTCTAATTCATCCTCTTCTCCTATTGATTATTGTTGTTTCTCAAGTTGTTGAGCAGCATTGTTCATTCAGGTTCAACCAGTTGTTTTCTATTTACTCTTCACTCCCTTCCGTATCTCTCTTCTCTCTCTCTCTTCTCTCTCATGATATCTGTCAATCTCAATCTCGTCCTTTTCTTCTCTCCTTTGATGGTCTCTTCTCTTTCTGTCTTCCCTTCAACCGTTCCCGCCCCTGTGACTCATTCCATTCTAATTTCCAATTTAAATCGTCCCTTCTATCCCTTTTACCATGCATTTCCTTCCATCACCTGATTTTCTCTTGACTTCTTCACTTCTTTCTGTCATTCTCTCTACTGACTCATCCCCTCATTCCACTCTTGTTATCAAGTAAGAATAGAAAGATAGAGTGAGAGGGTTTGGGAATTACCCTCTTATGTGGTCATTCTCAAAACTGGAGATGATACATTTCGTAGACTGAGCACATGCATCTTTCCATTCCTTTCGAGCGACGAGTCAGATTCTTTTGTGAGAAGAGTCTTTTTCTGTGTTCGTTTCGAGTGTTCTCAATGTGTTTATCTCCTTTCTCACTCAACAGATTGTTTATTGCGCAGTTTCGAGACATTTTTTTTGCATTTGCTATGATTGTCCGTAATTAAGTAACAAGTGAGAATGAGTGACAATGAGTTCAACTCCAATTAATATTATCTTCTCTTCAGGATGATTCCATCACGAGGAATTGGATGGAGAAGGATCTCATCGTTGATCTTTCTCTCTTCACTTCTTCCTCTCTTCCTCTCCTCTCCAATCTCTTCTTCCGATTCTCCTCAATCTCCTCCCTCTGGAGACTTCGTATGCACTGAGACTAAACAGTACGTACCAATATTATTGGGCATTTATCATTGTTGGGCCAGTTAAAATGCATACTGTAGATATTTCCAACGTGGTCATGAAGAGAAAATAGAGTACATTGTTTATGATGATGAATTGATTACAGAGTGGAGACATACGATACTCAGAAGGTTTCCGTCCCTGTTGAAATGGAAGTAGAAGAAAGCTGCGCCAATTTCCTCACTGGATTCAAGTGTAAAGTCAAGAAGTTAGTTGATTCATTTGATCCACAAGAGATTGAATGGGGATTAATCTAATTCAGAACGGGACTTCGAGTGGAATATCGTAAAGTTCTCGTAAAGAAACCTCAATTAACGAAAGTTTGTTGTGAGGGATACTATCAGACGAAGGAAAATACTTGTAAACGTGAGTAGAAATAAGATGAAGTAGATTGACGCCTCTCTCTATCTTCAGCTGAATGCTCTCCTCCCTGCAAGAAGGGCAAATGTATCGCTCCCAATACTTGTGAATGTGAGAGTGGATATGGAGGAAAGAGCTGTGCTATGTGTAAGTTGAGAGGGGAAAGGGAAGGATGAATTAGTCAGGAAGTAGTAGAGATTGATGATGAAGTAGAGTATTGTCTCATTGCAGCTTGTTCCACTGGATATTGGGGTCCATCTTGTAAGAGGGAATGCGATTGTTCCAATGGAGAAGGATGCGATCCAGAGAGTGGATTGTGCCATTGCAAACCTGGTGAGAACCAATCTATATATATGAATGATGAAGAGATCAAGATAGATCATGAATGGCGAAAATTTCAAATGTGACGATAAATGAGAATATTGCAGGATTCCGTGGATTGAAATGTGACGAGGAATGTCCCGATGATAGATGGGTTAGTCCTTCCCTTATCTCATTATCTCCAAGTAATCAATTGAATCTCAGGGAGCAAATTGCACTGAGAAATGCGTATGTGCCAATGGAGGAAAATGTGATCAGAAGAGTGGAGAATGCAAGTGTCTCGATGGATTCAGTGGACAATATTGTCTAGAGAAGTGCAAAGAGGTACGATATACTACCGTAATCGATGAATACAGTATCTCTTTCTAAAGGGTTCATTCGGGGCCGACTGTTCATTCGAGTGCTCGTGTGCGAATGGAGCCACGTGTGATGCAGCCAATGGAAAGTGTATCTGCGCACCCGGATTTACTGTATGATATTGATGGATACTGTAGGATATCGATTAATTAAGGGTCCCCAATGTGAGGAATCGTGTGGAAAAGGAAGATGGGGAAAGAATTGTGAGAGTAAATGCGAGTGTCTCAATCAGGTATGGAAGATGAAGGAAGATGAAGAGAGAGGAGAAGGGAAGGATTCAATTACAGGCCAATTGTGATAGTGTAAGTGGTGAATGTGAATGTATCGGATGGATGGGAAGCAAGTGTGAAATGCCGTGTAGTAGAGGAATGTATGGAAAACAGGTGAGGAGTCGGAGGAGATGAAGGGACTAATGAGAATGATGATGATTACAGTGCGCCAATCGATGCACGTTGTGCCAAGGAATCGAATGGGCAAAGGTGAGATAACAAATGAAGGATATTTCAACATTTTGCTACCATATTTGGTTGAGACCCTTGAGAATGGCTTAATCAGTAGTGGCATCCCATGAAGAAAACGATAATTTCAGTCGAATGCCGCATGTGATTCGATCACAGGAGAATGTATCTGCGAGATGGGATACAAGGGACCGGATTGCAAAGAGAGAGGTACGGTAGGAATAATGAGATACGGTAGGATAGCAGATACAAGGTGGGGGGGGGGGTACGGTAGTGCATGCGAGCCTTTCCTTCCAGAATCACTTCTCTATTTCTGGCCTCCTTCTTTCTTCGGAAGCACCATTCCACAGTTTATTGTGATATAGCATTTCTCTAACCCACGAGAATTTTATCGTTGTTTCTTGTCAAATCACGGCGAAATTGTGCTGGGAAACGCGAAATAATCAGGGGATGCTTATGCGCTGATGCTTGCCTATACCAATGAATTATGAATAAATTACGAGTTACTCTTCCGATCTGAGACTGAATTCGATCCCTTCTTCTCCTTCATCCTAATATCCTCAATCATTTCAGCTTGTGCATCGGATATGTGGGGAAAGGGGTGCAATCAACAGTGCAGTTGTGTCATGGAGAACACTGAATCGTAAGTTGATTCAATGAGGAGGAAGGAGAGAGGGAATGATCACTTCCCCCAATTGCAGATGTGCACCCGATACAGGAGAGTGTCATTGTCTACCTGGATTCACTGGTTAGTCAATTAACTCATTCCTCGATCGATCTACCGTAATCCATCTCTCTTCTCAGGATCCTCTTGTGAACGTCGTTGTTCTCGTCTTGCATGGGGTCGAGATTGCTCTCAGACGTGCAATTGCTCATTGGATAATTCAACCGAGTGTCGATACGATACAGGAGTGTGTCTGTGCAAGAGTGGATACACTGGAAAGACGTGAGTGAAGGGAGGGGAACGGAAGGGAAGAGAGATATGATGAGATTCTCCTTCTTCAGTTGCACTGAATCGTGTCCATCGGGTAAATTCGGTCTCGATTGTGCCTTCGATTGCTCGTGTGGAGAACATGGAAAGTGCGATCCAAGAGATGGAAAATGTGTATGCGATGAAGGTGAGTCATTGGGATTTACTAGATGCTTGGATCAAAGAAAGAAAAAGAGTATGGGTATATATTTTACTTCTCAGGTTTTCATGGTTCCATCTGTTCTCTATCGTGTCCTTCTGGTCATTTCGGATCGAATTGTGCCCCGTGCAAGTGTCAGAATGGAGCTGGATGTGATCCCCTTACTGGAGAATGTGTATGTCCAACTGGTGAGAAGAGAGAAGGAAAGGGAAGGAGGAATAGGGAGATTGTCTCTACAGGATTAACTGGTTCTCGTTGTGATACTTCGTGTCCAGAGGGAACTTATGGACCTGGGTGCTCATTGTCTTGTAGATGTAAGAATGGAGGAAAGTGTGATGCAGAGACTGGAGAATGCAAGTGTATTCCACCATGGAATGGTAAGAGGAGAAGGAGAGAGAGAGAGAGAGAGTGGAGAGAAGAGAATGGTTGAATTGAAGGAGAAGACTGTTCCTCTGAATGTGATGATTCGTCAACGACGTATGGAGATTCATGCCATCTATCATGTGATTGTTCAGGTAAGGAGAAGGAGGAGAGAGGATACTGTAGTCATTGAATCGTCCATTGCAGATCATGGTTCATGTCGACAGAAGACGGGAAAATGTGTGTGCAAGCCAGGATGGGAAGGAGAAAAGTGCGAGAAAGGTAAGAGAACCTCCGCCCATTCGGAGACCACGCCCCCCTTTCAGTTTGTGATGATGGAAAGTTCGGATTCGAATGCAGAGAAACATGTGGAAATTGTACGAATGCAGATGGTAAGGAGAGGGAGAGGGAAAGGGCCAGGTCTCGAATACAGAGGCTCCCAAAAAACTACCTAATGTTGGTTGATTTTTGAAATTTGTTCTCGAACCCTTGGAATGTGGCTTGCTTTTTCACATTGGTACAATGAGGACTGGATAGGTAAACGAAATTGTGAAATTGTGGGTTGTGCGGGTTGAATTTGTGCGACAGTATTCGATCCCTAGAGAGAGTATTCATTGAGGTTCACCCTCTCGTTGTGATCCCCGTACAGGAGTGTGTCTCATCTGTCCAAGTGGAAAGACAGGCATCGAATGTAAACGTGAGTCCCTTCCTTCCTTCTCTTCTTCTATTCTCTCCCCTCTCAGAATCGTGTCCCTCTAACAATTGGGGAATTGGATGCTCCTCTTCGTGTTCGTGTGGAGAAGGAGGAGATTGTGATGGAAGGAATGGACAATGTATATGCAATGCAGGATGGAATGGAGACAAGTGTGATACGAGTGAGTAGAGAGAGAGAGAGGCAGTCCATCCCCTTCCCTCCATTCAGAATGTCCCGATGGTCGATGGGGAATCAATTGTAGTGGAGAATGTCCATCGTGTCAGAATGGAGGAGTATGCAGTACAAGAGATGGAACATGCACTTGTCCCACTGGATTCGAAGGACGATTGTGTGATAGAGGTGAGTAGAGAGAGAGAGAGAGAGGGAGGTCTCTGTAGGGAGGGCTAATGAAGAGCATCTCCTCATTCAAGTGGCGAGAGATCGCGCAGAATGAGGAGAGCTTTTCTTCATTTTCCAGCCCTCGTTCCCTGATTCTCTTCATTTCACACACACTCTCTCTCTCGCTTTTCTAACTGGCGAGAGAGTGTGTAAATAGGAGAGACTCGACCCCATCTATCTCTTCAGTTTGTGCTCCTGGATTCTGGGGTCTCGGATGTTCGAATAAATGCGATTGTGCATCGGATCTGAAGGAGTGCAGTCCAACGACTGGAGAATGTGCCTGTCCTGCTGGTGAGTTGAGAGAGAGAAGGAGAGGGAGGAGGGAAGGGGAGGAGGATGATGGGAGTCCTTCTCAGGTCTACAAGGAGATCGATGTGAAGTGCCATGTGAGGCTGGATTCTATGGACCTGATTGTATTGCCAAGGTGAGAGAGAAGAGAGAAGAGAGAAGGAGGAGGAGGGGGGAGATAATGGTTGATTGATTGCAGTGTCGCTGCAAGGGTCTCTCCACTGCATCATGCCATCGAGTAACGGGAGCATGCCAATGCCATCCTGGATTCAATGGAGAATACTGTCATTCATGTGAGTGCCCCCTCCCCCTCTCCCCTCTCCCTCTCCTCATCCTCCATCCATTCAGTATGTCCCGAAGGTCTCTTCGGTCTTCGTTGTTCTCGTGAGTGTGGATTCTGTGGAGAAGATCATCTATGTGATCCAGCCCTTGGATGCTGCCATCCCGATCAAATACGATGTGGACAAGCTGGTGAGTGGAGGGGAGAGAGAGGGGAGGGGAGGGGAGGGAGAGGAAGAGAGAGCATTGCAGCACTCGACTATGCTGCCATGACTGCTGCTGAATCGAAGACTGGATTCGGAATGGTAAGAGAGAAGAGAAAAGAAGGACTAATGATCTCTCTTTAGATTCTCTTTGTTCTTCTTCTCGTTTGTCTCCTTCTCGCTCTAATTCCTCTCGTTCTCTACTATAGAAGGAAATATCACAAGGAAGTTGATCCTCTCGAACCAATTGTCACGTGAGTGAAGAGAGGGGATGGGAGGGGAGGGAAGGGAAGGGAAGAAGGAGATGGAAGAAGGGAAGGAGGGATCATGAGACTATCACAGATATTCATCCAAACCGAATGAGAATGGACATCAATTCGAGAATCAGATGTATGATCCTGATAATCAACCACCTGCTTATACTTCAATGCACCATTACTCCTCGGTTAGTTGAGAGGGAAGGGGGGGGGGAGAGCATCCATGGATCGAGAATATTAAGGACGATCGGCCTGAAATGTTGACAGAAGAAGATGAAGATGAAGATGCTATTGAAGCAAGGAAATTGGGAACAAACTCGAATAATGGAAGAACGATGAGTTAGTGATTACATTGATTGGATCGATCTCTTCTCTTTCTCTCTTTAGATGATTATGAGACATTGGATTCAATTGCTGGTCCATCGACTTCAAGAGGAGGAAGAGGTACAACTAATGGACCAGAGAATGAAAGATTACTCAATGGAAAGGAGAATGAAGAGGAGGATTCAAGTACTGTCAATGAGAAAAGTGGTGATAATCATTGAGAAGTCGAAGGGATACGGTATTCATTCCATGATTACCGTATCCCTCCAGAGGTGTACTGTACATTGCACTATTCTTGCCTTGATTGCATGATCTTACCCACTCACATTCACAAAGACATCACCTCTGGTATGCTGTATCGGGTTACTGTATTGTATCGTAATGATCGTATTCGTTCCCTTGCCATTCTCCCTATTCCATTGACTCTCTCATCGAGAGAGGGAATAACGAGATCGAAACACTCGAAACACTCGCACTTTTCATCTTTCGCAATCTTGTACATTTTGAATCGGAAGATCAATAAGAAGGACGAGAGTCTGGAAAGAAAATTGGATCGCATATAATAATATGGATTGATAATCCCTTGTGGTGGAGGTACTCTGCATGATGAATGCACCATAATTAGTTTATAGAAAGAAAGATCATAGATCATTCTGTCTCTAGTCACAAATGCATCCAGCCTCAGTATCGAACATCGAGGCCCAGTTTCTTAATCTAAAATTGGCTTCATTTTTTTTTTGCATTGATGTATTCGATATTTGATGTGATGGCAATTAGTTTAGAATCACTTTGCCCATCTTCATTTTCGTTGCTCACTAACAATTGTGCTGACTAACACAAGGAATGATTCACTAATGGAATCATTCAATTGATTGCATACAGAACACCTCGATGTCTCATTGACAATGATCACTCTTCTCATACAGTTACTAAGTCCTCCCCCACTCTTTTGTCCTGCCACGAAAAGTACCGTAATCACATATTGATCTTCCGTCGAATGCCTGAACCGTTCCACCCTTCTTCTCCTATCTGTGTGTGCTTATCCTTCCCGATTGAGTCCATCTATCAATCTGATTACTACCGTATCTCTAGATATGTTGGATGGACTCTTTCGTGGTGGGACTCTCTTTCAATGGCTTAATTATTGATTTCAGGTGATGGATACATGGTTCCTCTCAAGGGAATGAATTCACCCCAACAAAGAGAAAAGGAGAACGAAGATAATGAGAAAAAGAATGAGAATGATTACTCGGATGGGCCGAGACGATAAATGTAATCAATCGATAGATGCACACTCTTTATGTTGCCTGTCTGCCTCATAACGTAATCGAGTATTTCCCTCCGGGATTCCCTTAGCAGCCGGTTAATCGATTGTTTAGTGCCTTGTGCTCCATTCTCTTTTCAGTCCTATTTCATCTATTGGTTACTAACTCAGCTTGTTTTGTTATTTTGTATGCAATATGACTAATGTTTGTACAGTTTTGATCTTTCCACATATTTCTATTGAGATTTTATATGCGCTGTATCATTTGTTCGGTGTACGATTGATTTATTTCTACTTTTCCTTCTCAATATTTATACTGGTATCAGCTCACTTTGACCTACTCAATCGATTGTCACACTATTTTCTTTTCTTTTTTCGAAATGGTCAAAACGGGCGACTGTCCACGTTCTCATGTTATCATTGTCCTATGCATATTCCAATTTCGATAAAGAAATATTGAAATCAAGGATGTAGTCATTGTTTATCTTACACAGTGGTAATCAAACCATATCTGTTATCTGAATGGATTGAGATTTAATCGATCGATCGATTATTTATCCACAATATTCATAGATGCGTCGCCAGCCAGATCACAAAGCAAAAGTTGTATTCATGGGAAACTCAGGTATATAGACCATATATTCTAAAATTGATCTTTGATCTTTGAGGAGTAGGAAAAACATCGATAATTCTACGACATAACGGAAGAGAATTTACAACAGAAGTCACTCCAACTCTAGGCGCCAATTTCGTTCATTCCACAATGTAAGTTGATTTTTAAAGTTGCATTCTATTAATGATTATTACAGTATGTCCCAAACATCGAAGAGAGTTGAACTGGAAATATGGGATACTGCAGGGAGTGAGAAGTTTGCTTGCATGGTCAGTGAGAAGATAAGGGGTCAAATTGATCTTTGATCTCTACCAGATGCCAATGTATCTTCGCCGATCGAGTGGTGCATTCATTGTATTCGATGTATCTGATCGAGAGACTTTCAATGACGTATCCAAGTGGTATGGAGGTGAGATCAACTATTATGCATACATAAGAGAAGGTCATTGATATTCAGAGTTGGAGCGAGCATGTAATATCTCTGAATTGAGTGTGATTCTGGTTGGTAATAAGATCGATCTGGAAGGGAAGAGAATTGTTAAGGAAGAAGAAGCTAGAGAATTTGCAGACGATAAATCTATGGTTTGTGGTATTCTAACTACCAAAGGATATACTTTGATTTCAGTCATATGTGGAAACATCGGCCCTTCAAGATAAAGGAATAGGGGAAATAATGAGAACGATGGCGAATAAATTGGCCGATCGATTCGAGACAAGACGTCTCTCAACACATTCGAAAACAGAGGATACGGTAGTCATGAGTTCCCCTTCGATCGAGAAACAGAGAGACTCCAGATGTAATTGTACTAATAACATGTAAATATATTTATAACAGGATATTTATATTGTGATCACAGCCTTTCCCTCGCACATTTCACTTTGCCATTCACTTGTATTTCTCATAATAACACAACAGTTTGAACTGAAACTACATGTAAATATCCACAAAAGAGCTTTGTACTGCTAATGATTTCCTGTCGATAAATGTGTTCGAATATATTTTAATTTGTCCTTCGAAAAAAATACAACGAAAAATGTAATTACTGAACTAATCTGACTTGGCAAATTTATGTTTGTATTGCCGTGTGTCTGTGTGGTGTGTGTGAATGGTCGGCGGCGAGTGCGGGAGATTTTTTTCTTTGTTTTTTTCTTATTTTCATGTTTGAATTTTCACGTCTTTCTTCGAGGTTTACGCTGCCAATTTCAGTTCAGCGATCGGTAATGAGTGATGAAGAAACTGAAGAGGTTTCAAAGGCGAACCTCCCACCTACCGCGGATGGATTAGAGGTAGAGGTACGTAATCATCTGTTTTAAATCAAACTGAAATGTTATTTACAGAACAATACAGATACTCGAAGTCCGTCCGATGTTCGTAGAACTCAAATGGTATATTCTTTCATTCTCCAATATTGTCAATTTGTTTACATACGTAGGATCGACTAGATGAGATGCAGAAATTAGACGGAGATGTAATTGGCCTCAACGGTGCTTACATCGACATTCTCGAACGAATTACGAATAAGCTCGATATGCTGGCAACTCTGGCTGATGAAATAGGTTCGACCATTTATGTCACAATTTTCGAGTATACTTTTTTGCATGCTTGAACGAATCATCCTTCTCAATTTTTCGTATATGTCTGGTACATGAAATTCATTTCCAATGTATTATATTGATGTACTGAAGGCATTTGAAAAATATTAGCTTATAGAAACGGATACACGAGCACACCCTGAATCTATGGACGAAGCTCTAAAAATGCGCTTCGATCTTCTCGCTCAAAGTGCTCTGGTAAATATTTTGAAAGTTTACACTGCCTATCCCTCACATCCATCGATACAATGATTATTTATTTAAGATGAGTCGATATATGTGTACGAAGGCTCTCTTCCAGAATGCTGTCGGTGCAATCCAGGTAATATATCTCATGATTTCCCTTCTAGTATATATTGTTGTAGGCAATGAATCAGTTCGGATGTACCTATATTGACAATCGATTAATCGGTGCTCCTCTCCAACCATCTACTTCTGACGACGCTGAAAATACCCCCGATAATACTCAAAATGTTCCGGATGATTCAGAGGAGGCTGCGGGAGATACTGAGAATGCATCAGATGACAATGAGAATAGCCCGCAAAATCGTCGTAGTGATGCATCTGGTGCAACGGTGAGGATAATACTTAGAAGTTGTGATGGATGAACATTTTCAGGTCTCCTCCGACAGCGATGCAACGGTTGCAGCAAGAATGGATGTATCAGGTCGGTCAATGGTATGGTGATCAATAAATTTTGTATTCCGTTCACAAGCAAATGTCCGAAAGATATGGATGTCTGAACGAGCACGGCGATATCGCAGCAAATGAAAGATTGAGCAATGATTGTGTCTATTTACAGTTATTTATTGCAGACTCTCAATTGTCAGTGATGGAAGAAGAAGGAGCAACGACTGTCGATCCATCCACTTCCGTTATTCCCGAAACACTCAATCAGGTATGCATCTTGATCATCTCTCTCGAAATAACGATTGATTCTTAGATATATCTTGTGATTACAGGCATCTTCGTTGCTTTTCGAAGGGGAAGACATAGATACATATTTGGCCAGAGAGCAGGAAGAAATTAGAAGGGAAGAAGAAAAGGTATTCATCATTTTACATATGGCGGAGATTAAGAATACTAGTGATTATTGGCCAACATTTATTTTGACATCTACATTGCAGAGCGGATGTCCATTGGAATCGATCCAATTAGAACAAGTGGTGATACCCCAGGTAAATCCTTTTTACCCTCGTTGGCTAATTTGTATCCGTTTTAAGGATCCATTGGATAACAACGTTCCAATGTCATCGGCACAGAGTCAAGTTAGTTCCCGCATAGTTCAAGTTCGTTAGATTACATTTTTTCCAGAAGTCGATTGAATGGGAAATGGAAGGAGGCGATGGAAGGCAATCGGAAGCTGATTCTGTACAGGTTCCTACTTATCACGTAATCATTGATAGCAGTTACTAATTGTATATTTGTTTGTAGAGTGTGGGATCAGTCGAATCTGTGGAAGAAGTTAAGAAAAAGGAGAAAAAGAAGAAGAGGAGCTCGAGTTCCGGTAATATTTTTTTTAGATATATCTAATGAATATTGTGCCAAACTTATTCTACAGATCAAAAACGGCGAAGTAAAGATGTTGAGAAGATGGAAAATATACTGAACAAACATCTGAAGAGATCAAGAGATAAGGTATATCGTTCTCATTTATGTTAGATTACTGTCCTAGACCAGGGGTCATTCTCAGACGACTATACTAACGGGCCAGTAACAAGTCATTCTTTCACATATAAAATTGAGATAAACATTTTTCAGTTTCACAACTTGTTCACAATTTTTTTTCAGAAATCGAAAAATAGCTCTACCGAGAATAAACCTCGAGGTTAGTTCTCATCTAATTTTTGTTGGGTGGATTTTCACTGTGGAATTTCACATCAGTTGCCCTCTTAGATTCTTCGGGAACGAACGATATCGAAGTTGTGACCCTCTCAGACGACGACACCAATCGACTTGTAAAGGTCCGCTTATTATTTAAAGAGAAATATTGGTGGAGAATATTTTTTTAGAAATCCAAACTATACGACGATGATATAGAGTTGGTGGTGAGACCTTTGAGGTTAGTAAATGCATTGCATCCATCAATGTACATCTGAATATATCTTTAGCTCTATTCCTGGACCGATTACACCGACGGAAGAGGATGACTGTATGTTCTATTTTGATTTTATGAACATAAAATAATATATTTCGAAAATAGTGTAGTGGAATTAGGCGATAAATATAGCAATGTTTCTTCATTACAGGTGAAAATTATTGTGTAACACGAGATGATGCACGGGAGATTAAGAGTGAAAATGAGGTGAATTTATTTTTAAAATTCTAATGATGATACAGTATTGTTTTCAGAACCGACCAGTATCTTCATTGAGTCAAGTGCTCACTCCGGTAAGTCTATTCCTATTCCTTCACAATAGATAAAGAGAAAGAAGTGATTGATTATAGATAGTAGCTCCGAATGGTCGATGTGTTTCTGTCCCTCAACCAGTTCCTCCTCCTGTACTTCCTCCAAGTCTAGGAAGAGGACCGGGATTTGTTGTGGCTGCCATGCAAGAAGCACCCGTCAGTATATTCATTATCTATTGGAGAGAAAAGGAAAGTATTGTAGATTACTCCATCCAATTGGGCATCATTAATGAACGAAGAGAAATCTGATACTATTGATCATGGTTCGTTTTCTATTCTATATTGTTTGTTTGATTTTATAAATTCATACCATCTGAATGGCTCTTTTAAGATTCTAATGCGTGTGATACGTCACTGGCTGATGAGTCAAGAGAAGGATTTGATATGATGGAATCAAGAGAAATGAATAGTAGACCCGAATCAAGAGAAGGAGGAGAGGAGAGAGGACGGAAGAAGAGAAAGGTTAGTCCATGATATTCGATCTGATCTATCGTTCCCTTGGTATCCGTTCGACGATATTAACGGAGGTATTTGAAGGATTCGAGATGTGAATCGAGATGCAGTTTGAAGGAAAGATTGGAAGAAGAGATCAGATTAAGAGAAAGTGGCAAATTCTCTCCTGATAGAAAAGGTACCATTTCATTTTTTTTTAAATTAATTAACGATCGTCCATAGTTTGGTTATCGATATGGTAGTGTATTTAATTGAATTATTGTATATTGAGTTCGATCCCGTTCTGCTACTTATTCTCCTCGTCGAGAGAGAAGTCGAAGTAGAGAAAGAAGTAGAAGTCGATCAAGAGATAGAAGAGATTGGAGATGGGGACCACCAAGATTCAGATATGGATATAGAGATAGACCAAGATATCGAAGATGGAGTAGAAGTCCTACTAGGTATCCATACTATCCTTCTCTATCCAATCATCACTCTCTTTCTCAGATCTCGATCTCGTCATCGTTCGTATTCACGAGATAGAGATGAATCAAGATATCGATCGATTAGTAGAAGTAGATCAAGGAGTAGGGGAAGAAGTAGAACGAGAAGTAGGAGTAGAACGAGAAGCAGATCAAGGAGTAGATCAAGAAGTAGAAGTCGATCTGTATCTAGAGGAAGATCATCTACTCCTTCCTCTTCAGAGGGAAGAATAGATAAAACAAGGTAAGGGATGGAGATCAGTATGAGAAGATACGGACACTGAATTATCAAAGAGAATATTCTCTTGAAGGGTTAGAAACCCTCACAGCTCTTCAATTAATAATATCAGTTCTCCGATGCCTCGATCTTATCGATACCGTAATAAATCGAGTGAAAGGAATGAAAAGAAGAAAGAAGACGAGAATGAAGTGATGGAAGAGCAAGTTGTTTCTCCTGCTCAAGATAGAGGTAAGTAGAGAAATTAAAAGCAGCTCTATATCACACCATGCCTGTAGGAGTGTAGGAATGCCGTCCACCAGCAAAAAATGTTGTCCCGATTTCGATGAAACTTGGGCACTTCTCTTTTTTCGGCCCATGATGTACTCGACGAGTATTTCCTTCCTACCAATCTCATTCCCACCCTCCCCACATAGTCGTTCTGATGGCTCAATTGAAGATTTTGGCGGTTCACTCGTGCTGTTTTGCCAATTTGGGCTTTAATTTTTTTGCATCTTTTTCGCATTTCATGAAGTCCCTTAATTTTTACTAGTGGAACCCCTTAATTACCTCCTTTCGACCTTAGTATTCCCAGTGGGAGTTTGAGAAAAAAATGGAGCCTCAGTGATCAAATGTAAAGCGTATTCTGGGGTCAAGCTCTCCCTCGATACGATGGTAGTGCGGAGAATCCACTTAGCGATTGACCTCCTGGCCAGTAAAAAGCCCAGTAGGGGTCCACAAGTGGGCATGCATCTGGTGTTGCCATCCATAGAGGGCACGCCTAGAACGTTTGACTAGATACTACAGTATGTGGCAATTTGGAGAACAACCAGGAGTCAAGGCATAGTTCACAGTAAGTCATTTGTGAGCATAGGATCAATATCATATTCAACATCAATTATCTATCATTGAAGAAAATTATTCTCATTGTCAAACTACTCGATATTTCGGCAAATATCATTTAAACACATACTGGTGAGCCGTTATGGCAAATACTTAACCCCTACCTCCATAAATTTACACCTTACTCTTT
>LS487645.1:27017-37762 GCA_900490705.1 Pristionchus arcanus
AAAAAATCCCGTCCGCACTACAGTACCCGCGTTATAAACTCAAGCCAATCCGTGTGGGATATTTTCGCACTTGGTCGTGCCCCTCCTTCTTTAACCATAGCAAAGTACTGGATGTACATAAATACGTTGGTTGCTAATCTATTACTAGAACATTCTCATATTTAAATCATTCTGGAAGTAAACTACCACGATTAATGCAATTCTAGGAGAACATTCCCGAAGACCCGTGGCTCGTTTCGAGAAGGAGAACTGAGGCGGCGCAGAGGCCGGAGTCACAGGCAAGTCAATCAATTTATAATATCGAGCGACAATACTCAGAGGATAGGTGCAAATTCTTAATACGGAAATTGCAAAGGTGATTGCATTTGTTTTATTCATCAATTGTGCTTCTCAGCTGCATTGATCCAAACCGTTCCAATCTTTCTTACTGGGCTGATGAAACATATTTGAAGACAGAGTAATGGGGATGAAAAAATTCAGTTCCTCGATTTCCTGTTTTATCGGCTTGCTCATGCAAACCGCTCCTTTGATGTATTTTGTCCGACATTTTTCATCAACAAATCAGCTTCTGCTTCTTGAGAGATTCCTGGTCATTTAACGAAATTCTTGCAAAATTCCAGTGTTGTTGGGAAGGTTGTCATTAATTTCCAGAAATCATTCCTCAACCAACCGCCTCTGCTCTTTTTCCGACTCGCTTGGCTCGATCAGGCCACGGACTTCTACCGGGGAAGACAGAGGAGGCTGTTCAAGTGAGGAGAAATTCATATTAAGGAAATACCTGAAATTCGTGTCAGAATATGTTTCATGCATCTATCAAAATCCATAACTGATGTATTGTTTAATTAAGATTACTGAAGGTAGCCAAAAAATCAATAACAAAATGCGAGTGCGTGGAAAGAAACTTTCTCTTTTGACAAAATTTTGCTCCAATTTGGTTCCGTTTATTTAGTTGCTAATTCCATGCCCTCATCTCCAGAATGACCGTCTACTGCGGTGACCACACGGTGTGCTTGCACGAGGAAACGGAAGGATTCGAGGGGCAGTTGTTCCTAAGGAGGATCAGACTGCCTAAAGTGATCACTCATGGTGAGTTGGGATGCGCGTGAGGTTGAGAAGGGAGGGAGTGGAAATATAGGAAGTAATGGCAGTGTAAACCCGGAAAAGTTCGAGGGCCATCTTTTCTGAGGAGAATCAAACTGCCGAAAAGGTTACACACGGTGAGCTACTACAATATGAAAGCGGTTTTTGGCAATTATTTTAGAGTCAGGCAGCCGAAGGAAAACACACCCACTTTTTAAATAGCCTTCAGTGAATGCGTTTCATCCTGAAAAAAATAAAACAATGTCGTGATATACCCATTTGTAATATAAATATCTGTACATTGAAGACGGCGTGCTCCGTCACTACCGGTCGTGGGACTTTCGGCCAGGTATTTGGATCGATGTCTTCGCGAGGAATATGTTCGTAGTGGGATGCGCGAGTGAGGAGACAAGGAGGTACGGTAGCGTCAGAATACGGTATTGACCTTTACTTTATACTAGGTACGGTAGACAGAAAGAATACCAGGAGGTCCGTTATCTTAAGAATTTCATTAAATTTCGTGGTGGGATGCGCGAGTGTGCAGACCAGGAGGTACGGTAGCGTCAGAATACGGTTGTAGTATCCAGTTGAATACTGTAATTGTACGGTAGCTTCTGAATACATTATTGATTTTTACTAGCTGAAAAGTACGGTAGCTGGTGAGCATACGGTTGTAAACTACACTGTAGTTGGCCTAGAACATGTTCGTGGTTGGATGCGCCAGTGAGGAGACCAGGAGGTACGGTAGCGTCAGAATACGGTAGTGGTAAGGTAGTCGAATACTGTAATTGTACGGTAGCTTCTGAATACATTATTGATTTTTTCTAACTGAAAAGTACGGTTGCAAGTGAGGAGACCAGGAGGTACGGTAGTTTTCGGATACTATTATCTTGTTCCTTTTTTCCTTATGCAGAGTGGTGAGTCGTGAGCATTTGCGAATCTACCATAATAATGGTTTGGCTCGCGATCCCTTTTTTTTAGATAATTCGTATTTCGGATATTAAAGATTCAATTTAGGTACATCGAGCAACAATTCGGCGGCGAGTCCGCAGACGTGGAAATTGACTGGAAGGTTTGTAGCTTATTTCTTTTCTTTTTAACCATGTGAGTTTCATGCTCTCCACATAGTTTTCGGTTGTGGAATGGTTTGATTGAGATTACTCCATCGGCTAAGATACCAAAACTAATAAATTTGCAGCAACTCGCAGTCGGCCCGCCACCCGTCGACTACATTTTCACGCCGCAGAAGATTACATTCCTGTGTGAAATGGTTGAGTACTTGTGATCTTGCATTATCTACAGTGGAAAATGAAGGAGAAACGATGAGAGGAATCTTATGAATATATTTCAGGAGAATCCCCCTCCCACCCTCGCCGGTATCACATTCATCATGGTTTTCGACCTGAACAAACGGTGTGATATTGTGAAATTAAAAAAATAACGAAATACCAATCATAAATGCAATTATTTGGCTGATAAAAATCTGAATTTATTTAAAATTTCTAGCACGGTCGACGTATCCGAGTGCAGTCGACAGCGAAAATGGAGTGTGGGCAGGCATTTTCTGACCGCCGTGGAGACAACGCTCGGGTAAATATTTTTATCAATATTATTTTTATTTACAAGATAATTATTCTGTTTAATATAATCTTCGAAAATAACGCGTTTGATGGAGATTTTATAGCGCTGTTGATTAGTGTTGATTTGTAAAGGAATTTAGTCATTGCAATCAAGTGGCAGCTAATCATGAAAACAGACTCTCGTACACGATTAGTTTCGTTGAAAATTTAAAATTGACAGCAAAAACAAAGCATATTTTTCAGCGAGAACCAATTCCACGTCGGCGCAGCGATCTCCCTCTTTCGATGGCGATTCAAATTGATTGAGGCCGAGATGCGAACCGCCGAGTATCTCAAATTCAGACGAGGAAGGGAGGACGGACGATGATTTTCTCGATAAAGTGATTAATCATTTTAATTGACAAGCCGATATCAACTAAGAGAGCAAAATTTATTTTTTTTTAAACGAGAACTATTCGAGCTTTTTAAAAAAAAATTTACGGTACGATCTCTACTCATCACGACAGTACTGCAAATTGTACGCTCGATTACACATTTACCCTTTCATTAAGGAATTTTTAAAATCTAAAATTCTTGTGATTTGTAGACAATAATTCAATCAAGACAATTTGTACTGTATGCGAAATTCTTTATATTATCAGTGACTCTCATCACTCATCATCGCCTGAGCGGTGACCGGGAGTAAACTGTTTGTAACAACTACAACTTATTTTTTAAGTGCTTGTTATTCATGCAGAAATTTGTATGCGTAATTCTTTATCAATATCGGTTAATGAGCTGCTTATCCCGAATTAGGCACCGTGGTAGGACTGAGCGGTCTACGGGGAGCTAATTTCGATATCGGTGAAACTACGAATAGCACCAATCCTTCCAAAATGACTGTAACCTATTTTTTAACTGTGACTTTTTCGTGCACAAATTTGTCTGCGTAATTCTTTATCAATATCGGTAAATGAAACTGCACTTATCCCGAGCTAGGAACCGTGGTAGGACTGAGCGATATCGGTGAAACTACGAATAGCACCAATCCTTCCAAAATGACTGTAACCTATTTTTTAACTGTGACTTTTTCGTGCACAAATTTGTCTGCGTAATTCTTTATCAATATCGGTAAATGAAACTGCACTTATCCCGAGCTAGGAACCGTGGTAGGACTGAGCGATATCGGTGAAACTACGAATAGCACCAATCCTTCCAAAATGACTGTAACCTATTTTTTAACTGTGACTTTTTCGTGCACAAATTTGTCTGCGTAATTCTTTATCAATATCGGTAAATGAAACTGCACTTATCCCGAGCTAGGAACCGTGGTAGGACTGAGCGATATCGGTGAAACTACGAATAGCACCAATCCTTCCAAAATGACTGTAACCTATTTTTTAACTGTGACTTTTTCGTGCACAAATTTGTCTGCGTAATTCTTTATCAATATCGGTAAATGAAACTGCACTTATCCCGAGCTAGGAACCGTGGTAGGACTGAGCGATATCGGTGAAACTACGAATAGCACCAATCCTTCCAAAATGACTGTAACCTATTTTTTAACTGTGACTTTTTCGTGCACAAATTTGTCTGCGTAATTCTTTATCAATATCGGTAAATGAAACTGCACTTATCCCGAGCTAGGAACCGTGGTAGGACTGAGCGATATCGGTGAAACTACGAATAGCACCAATCCTTCCAAAATGACTGTAACCTATTTTTTAACTGTGACTTTTTCGTGCACAAATTTGTCTGCGTAATTCTTTATCAATATCGGTAAATGAAACTGCACTTATCCCGAGCTAGGAACCGTGGTAGGACTGAGCGATATCGGTGAAACTACGAATAGCACCAATCCTTCCAAAATGACTGTAACCTATTTTTTAACTGTGACTTTTTCGTGCACAAATTTGTCTGCGTAATTCTTTATCAATATCGGTAAATGAAACTGCACTTATCCCGAGCTAGGAACCGTGGTAGGACTGAGCGATATCGGTGAAACTACGAATAGCACCAATCCTTCCAAAATGACTGTAACCTATTTTTTAACTGTGACTTTTTCGTGCACAAATTTGTCTGCGTAATTCTTTATCAATATCGGTAAATGAAACTGCACTTATCCCGAGCTAGGAACCGTGGTAGGACTGAGCGATATCGGTGAAACTACGAATAGCACCAATCCTTCCAAAATGACTGTAACCTATTTTTTAACTGTGACTTTTTCGTGCACAAATTTGTCTGCGTAATTCTTTATCAATATCGGTAAATGAAACTGCACTTATCCCGAGCTAGGAACCGTGGTAGGACTGAGCGATATCGGTGAAACTACGAATAGCACCAATCCTTCCAAAATGACTGTAACCTATTTTTTAACTGTGACTTTTTCGTGCACAAATTTGTCTGCGTAATTCTTTATCAATATCTGGCCCTTCTCGTTCTGAATGTTAAATGTTATTTTTAAATATATTAAAGTAGATTTACAGTTTCCGCCAAAATATTAATGACTAGAAGCGTCAAAATATTTGCTACTCTGATTTGTTGTAGAGCTCTCTTATTGGAATTGCTGGAATTACAATAAGCGAAATGATCATTCGAGCACGACGAATTCCAATATTTATTACAATTCCATTAAGCGAGAAGTAAATTCCAGAGAACTCTAGTTGTTTTAACTTTTTTTAATGACAAGCATACGTTCGTTCCGCAAAGACCTCACCCACTCTTCGCCTTCGGCATGTCCTGTGCAATTCTGATGATAGCACCAGTCCAAAGTCTGAAATGAGAAAAAATAAATAGTACTCGAACACTTTCTCTCTCGCTCGGTCGAATGGCTAGTAAGAGTACATAATGAAATAGTGTATCATCAAATAGGCCTAATAAAACATCGAATACATTGGCGCAACCTAGAGCAATTCTTCGACGATATCGTATTTCTTTCAAGGCGTAAATATTTAAATTAAACCAGCGTACCGATTGCACCAGAGTAGCACCAGAGATGAGCACTAGAAGGAAGACACGCATGGTTGCAGAATAAACACCACCCTGGATGATTCTTTATATCCAAGTTTCGAGGCGGTAAAGTGTCATTCGAAATTTGAAAAAAGGCTTTGCCATCTCTTCATTCTGTGCGCTATCTTGGCTTCTATGTGACCGAGCGACAATGGGGAACAGAGATACGTCAAATGTCGAATGTGAGTGCCCTTGTGTGATATTGCAATTGAGATTGGACAGAAGAGGAGGCGTTTGATTCACAATTTGAGAAATATTCGCCCGCACATAAAATATCGATTTTTCGAAGGAAAGCATAATAAAATGTTCACAGTCATCAGGCCAGTTCTATCGGAAAACGCTAGTGACTGCGTATTTAAATTTTGAAAGATCAGGCACAGCGTCGAGATTAATATCAAATGAGATGCAAACAAGTGGTAATTGCATGATCCATCACAAGAGCCTTATTTTTTATCCGTTCGTAATCATATTCTCAGATGGAAACACCTTTGCGTTACAATTTTCATGAACATATTTTATCGAAATTACTTTTGACACAACACACTTCGACCCTTGCCCTCATTTTTTTCACCGTGTTTACAAGAGGCTACCATTTTCTTCAGTAATTGCAACGAAGTCTGTTTTACTCAATGCACTTTATCGAGTGTCGGACGAGGGGACATTTCGAGACGAGCGGATGGCATCATCAATGCAAACACTGATTCGCACATTTCGTCGCCTTTCCCTTCTTCCACTCATTCTTTGATCTCACATGCAAATGCTTGTTTGTATGCACAATTTATCTAACATTACGTTGGGAACCAACGGGAAAGTTTTTTTACGTCTTTCACTGAATCACTGATTCGAGCACTTCTTAACCTGCCATTACACCCACTCCTTCCGTCTTCATATTCTCAGATGGAAACACCTTTACATATTTTCATACTTTATCGAAATTATAATACTTTGGCACAACACGCGTAGATATTCTCCACGACAATTTCGCTACTGATTCGCTCACTGCTTCGCCTTTCCCTTCTTCCACTCTTTCTTCGCCTTATTGTTCACGAGCGGGTCGTCCTTCTCGTTAGCAGTGACGAAGCTAATCAGACTGGAATGAAGACCGTAAATTAGGTGCCACCTGGTCGCAAAATTAAGGGCCGTAAGTCAGGTATCTCGGGATCTCGATCTGCTAGAGGTAGGGCGTAAATTAAAACGCTGAGAACTATGATTATGGCTAGAACCGGCAATTGGGAATGAACGCACTCCTCGGAAGCCTTGGAGACGGTTGTCCTCTCCACCTTCGCATGTTCCTTCAGACCCTCGACCACAGCGCCCAACTGTTCGGTCGCGCTCTTTTTCGCGGCCTCTAGGATCTTCTTGAGCTCACTGGGCATGATGGCTGGAAAATGGAATAGTGTGCCCTATAAAATAGAAAAAAATACTGTCGGTTCGATTTGTGGAAGGCCAAGTGGTGGCAGAAAATGGGGAGATAAGGAATTCCCACGACCAGCAAATGTCTGATTCTCTTCTATTCTCATGATCCCTCACCCTGTCTGACCTAAAATTGTGATAGAAATAAGGACCATCGTCTCTCCTTTTCACGAATTTTCTCACCTGTCAGAGAGATGAGATAGTGTGCGAAGTAAAGAGACAATTGTCACGTTTTGGAATTCCCGCTACGAGTTGAGGTGAATCGTTCCCACGATCATAATTGATCAGAATTCGTATTTTAGAAAGTACAAATTGTGAATAATTGTGATAAAGTGCAATTTAAGGTGAAAGAAATGATCATTAATAATGAAAGAGACGATCCGAAACAATGTATCATTTTTAATCTAACATTTATCCTGAATTTGGTTGTGCCCATTCATGACAACGTCTCAAAAATCAAAGTCATTTCACTTTTGTCTCCTGAATATATCGAATCTCCCTTCTAGAAGAAATCGTCTGAAATACATGCGTGTCCCCTTGTCTCTCAAACATCTCGAACGTCTCTCAATTTCACGCACTCTCTCATTTCACCTAACCGGCGAGAGAGCGTGCGAAATGGAGAGACGCGACTCTAGCAAGGGGGGAATGGACAACTCATCGCTATCTTCAATCCACGCACTCCCTCGTTTCGTCTAACCAGCAATGGATAATTTGTTTTCAAGAGAGCGCAACAACTACTTCGAAGAGTGTGGAATGGCTACTAAAAGTGGATATAAAAGAAGAGGATCCACCGGACAGCAACGCAGTTTTCACTTTTCTTCTTCGTCTTTTCTTGCTCAGATATTGTTTCTGATATTTTTAGATTTTAAATATTATTATATTAAAAATAATTCAATAATATTTATCAGAAATGGTTCGTCTCGTCATACTCGCAGCTCTGGTCGGGTGCACATTTGCTGCCGTAATGCAGAAACGTGCAACGGTATTTATTATTTTAAAATGGAAACCTATCAAAAAGTTTTCTGAAAAATTCGAATCTGAAAATACCACCTTTTCACAAGGTTTTAGTCGATTTTTTGATTGCCTGTTGCACTACATTTTTAATGATTCACCAACCCAGGTCGGCGAAAAAGTCGAGCTCTCGGTTGGAAAGGGCGTCACCACGTGGGAGCGCAATGTGAAGGGCAAGACCCAGACGATCAGGTTAATATCAATTAAATTAATGACTCAATTAATTATATTTTTTAAAGATATTGCTCCCCTACTGAGAAGAACGTCGCATGCGGCGGTTGGGTGAACGCGGTGCGCATTTTTAAACTAAAATTATTTTATTTTTTTTATTTAATTATTCTAACAATGTATTTTCAGAAAGGCGTGGTGGTTGCCAAAGGCGCCTCTGTGTCGAAGGATGGCAAGCTAACGATTGCTAAGGTGAAGATTAGATAAGATAAGATATGACAAGTGCAACTAAAAAACACCATTTTCCTGGATGTTTGAGGTTGGGTGCTGAAAATGGGTAGAGTGTCTGAGTGATGAGTAGAGTTATAAAGTGGATAGAATAACAGAATGCGGGTCACAGGAAGGGTTGTTGGTATATAAATGTTTTTTTTCAATAACACAGCTCTTCTGAGATATCGCAGGTATCCCTTGACAAAATGTTCAAAGTGCTTCGATTCGGCCCCTTTAATTAATGTGGAAATTCAGGTGACACTCAGGGACGCTGGCAGCTACTCGTCGCCTGACATCAAGGCCAAGAAAACCAAGGTGGGATTTAATATTTATTCGCCATGTTTTTGTTTTTCGTGTTTTTTTTCTAACAAAATTCACTCTAGTTTTGAAGACTAATGGTTAGGGGGGAGAGTTCACGCAAAATGATGAGAGTCATTTTTCAAGCCATCCCCAATAATCATACATTACAGAACCCCGACGGTATGCTCGCACCTCCGATGATCAATCTGGTTGTGAATGCTTGATCATTATCATTATTCACAACTGTTAAATTGAATAAATGGTATGACATCTCATTCTTTGTTGTACTATGACGGCAAAAAACGAAGAAATCATTACATTCCGCTTGAGTATGATGATCAATCCGATTTAAAAATTGTCATTATTTACTTCATTTTAATATTAATTGAAGTAAATATTATCAATACCTATTTGATAAATATTCTCACGGTAACAGCATGCTGAAGCCGAATTGCGCAAACACGGACCCATTTATCGCTTGATTCTTGCCAGTGTGGGATCAATACCCTCCTTCTTCTTCTTCCCAACCCTCCTCCTTCTTCCCTATTTCAAAAAATAAATCCTGGCTTGATCTTTGATCTCCACCCCCTCCCTCCACATTCCCCTACCCTTGCTGCCGCTAGATCAGAATCGACATCGTCGACGGACATCCGTCTCTGGTCAACAATCTCGCATCATCTATGTACGAAAAATTGACGAAAAAAAATGAATATCCATTGATCAGATTGGCCATACAGGCTTGATCATCGTGATTATTCACTAGTCAAAATGAGTATGATTTCGATTTTGCACAGAAGCTCCGAAACATCCGTGGCACCTTTAACGGCTGCTCAGTGTTTGTGACATCCAACGGTTGTTGAATACAAAAAATTGGGAAAATTCCGTAAATGATTAACTTAAAATGAAAGTGATAATAATAGATCAAGTAAAAATTGTATCAAAAATTGTCAAAAAAAATTAATAATCATGCATCTTTGTTTTTTCTATGGGATATTCTCGCGGAGACAATACAATTCAAAATCAGGACCTTCGACTTTTTGATGCATATTCCATTCAATAACTCAAAAAAAATACACGGTCCCTTTGAGGAAACCATGAAGCCGCCGGGCCTGAAAATTTGCGTTAGATCTTAGCGATGTTTGGTACCTTTATCCATTTTTCCAAAAAAAAAGTTTGATTTTATGTGTCTTTTCATCTCCCCGAAAAATGGAAATTCATCTTACACCACTCTGATTTCATCATACGCTGTCACCTGCCGAACCGACAATAGAGCAAGTGTATCCAAGAGAGGTTCGCCAAAGCTCCGATCGTAATAGCTACTAAAAATGGTATAAAAGGCTCTTTTTGATATAGAACGGATAGCAGCATCGTTTTCTCGTTTTTCCTTTACTTTAGATCGATTTTTTGTCATTTTTATCCTTTTTTTTTAAATTAAAGATAACCTTGATTTCAGAAATGGTTCGTATTCTCATTCTTGCAGCTATAGTAAGCTGTGCATACGCCGTTGTTACAGTGATAGATCGCATGGTAATCCTTAATTTGCCAATTATTTCTATCACAGTATTTATTTTCTATTTTCTGAGGTTTTCTGAGAATTCTGAGATTTTTCGGCTATGATTAGTGCAATAGGTAAAGGTAAAGGTGTATCCACGTCAAGCGATTTCCCAGTCAAGACAACGCTAGGTGGGACCCGCCGGTAGGGTTGCAAGTTCAATACCAATAGTATTGCATGCCCTTCCCTCCCTGACTCCGCCCCTGCAAAACTCTCGCAAGGGAGAGGGAGAGATGGGAAGAGGGTGCAATACTCTCGCACTCTTGCAATAGTATTGCAAAACTGCAATACTCCCGCACCCTCTTCCTCTCTTGGAGGCGAGAGGAGGGGAGATGGGAAGGGGATGCAATACTATTGCAAGAGTGCAAGAGTATTGCTCCTTC
>LS487645.1:40843-51505 GCA_900490705.1 Pristionchus arcanus
AAGCTATACTTCCCCTGATGAGAAGATCGAAAGATTTGAAGTAATTTTAACAATAAACATTATTTGCAAATATAATGAAAATATAAAATATTATCTAATTTCAGCTCCCCAACGGCGGATTCTCGGAGAAGGCCCAAAACATGATCGATGTTGTTATTCTGGAATAAGATGACTGAATAAAGCATTAAAAATGGCAAATATGTTCCTATTGAGTTTTTTTTCATTAAATTTCAATTATTTCGGGAGAGAATCTGAGTGCGGACAATATGTATGAAATCCCCTTCCTTTGAAATCCCCTTCCTTGTTTTCATGCTTGAAAATAGTCATTGCAAAAAACTTCCAACATTGCAACTTCGTTTAATCTGCAAAATTGAATATAATTTGACCCGGAAAAACAAAGTCCAAAAACAAATTTATTCCCGACTATCACTATTCTTTCCAGATAGAGTGCTCTGACCAATCAACCTCTACCCCAATTGAACTTTTCTATCACCCCAATTGAACTTTTCTTTTCCCTAGTGCTCACCCCCTAAGTTCGCGTTCGCTCAATGAGATGTTAATGTTTTGAAATACGTAAAGTGTTACTCATTGGCTGTGTTAGATCTTGAATTTTGTTATACTTGACATTTCAGGTCACTATAATTTTTGTCCAGACATGATTCGACTCCTATTTCTTCTCGGCCTCTTCGGATGCAATCTGGCTGCGGTTTATCAGTATTCCGTCAAGGTATTTCGACATATTTTATATTTCCAAATATTGCGATGCTTGTAATTTTATCAAATTTCACCAGCAAATGTGATAAAACAGGGAAAATTGCAGGTCGGCGAGAGGTTGGAGCTAAGCGTTCCGCAGAAGGGAATTCGCACATGGGAACGTATGGTTCATGGCGGTAAACAGACCATTAGGTGATTGTTAGGAGCCTCATAAAAATTAATAGATTTTTTAAATGCTAAAAACATGTTTTTTTCATGCAAACCTGTTCACGAAGACTATAACAGTGACCGTTTTTCAGATACTGTGGCCCGAAGGATAAATACATCGACTGCGGACAATGGCGCGATGAGGTAGTCTTCAGTTTAAAATAAATTTTAAAATTATTTTCAGAATTCAAAAGTCTTTCCTGGTGCACGAGTCACGAAAGATGGCAAACTCATCTTTGAAAAGGTGACCACAATTTCCAAAAAAAAAGTATTTGCAAAAATCTGTAACTTTGCTCCTTTGTGACCCAGGCAGAAATACCACAATAAAATTTTGACCAAAAGAAAAAGAAATGAACGAAAAATATACACCAGGTAACGCTCGCGGATGCCGGTAGCTACACGTCGCCTGATGAAAAACCTCCAATGACTTATGTAATTACTATAATTTATTTTAATTGTAATTTTTTCAAATTCCAGCACCCTGACGGCTCCATCTCAGCCGTTGGCACATCGATGATTACTGTAACCGTTGAGTGATCATTTACTTGATCAAGGATTGATTTTTCTGCAAAATCTTCCAATAAATATATCAGACATGAAAGCTCACATTACCTACTGAACGGGAAAACAGTTTAGACCATCGCTTACAATTATAGTGGACTGAAAATCGACCAGAAAGAATTAGTGTTCATCCCAACTGCCTAGGTCCGCACAGAGTGAATATGGCCATGCTTTTCTTTATTCACAGCTCGTAAACCCACTATTCACAGCTCTCACTTCTTATCTGAAATTTCCATTTTGTTCTTTATTATTATTGTTCATAACTAGCCGCAGGGTAATTTTGAGATCGACCTTCCCTAGTAGATCGGAAGCCGAACAAAATCAAAGGCGGTTGTAACCGTTTGCCCCTCTGGCGTGCCTGAGTTCGGGAATGCATTGGCCGCGTCCATTCTGCATTCCGATCTTATGCGTTGCAGCAATCCGATCTGACATTCCCACGAGCGAGAGAGCACGCGAAAGTGAGAGGGCAGTAGTATACGATGTCTAGCTGTCTGGCAATATGGACGTACCCAGCCGCCCAGGCGTTTAAATGTGAGGGCAATGTGAAAAATTCGGATCACTCCCGCCGCAGTCCGTTCCCAGCAATTGTGAGTTAATTATCTTGAATTTTTAATTATTTAAAATTATTAAAATATTATTTTCCCGCATTTTCCTGAATAATCAGTCCTGATTTCAGCCAGAAATGCCGGCCAACACGGTAAACGCCGACGCTAATGTGCTTAACAGGCTACCAACCCCGGAAAGCAGAGCGGCCTTCGAAAGAGTGGACGCAGCGTGGCGAATTATAAAGGTATTTTCAATTCCTCTTTTAAAGATCCTTTTGAAATATTCTATTTCGTATGTAACTGTAATTGCCTGCAACAAATTGCCTGATTGTAATTGCAACAAATGTTTCGCTGCAGGGCCGGGAATGAAGGCACATGCCGGACTCATACTGCAATATTGGAGAGCAGATCACCATCATCATCAAAGTATTCCTTACTTTTCCTCAAAATCGGTCAATGATATACAGAGATGAGCGCCTGTAAAACACCAGAATGGATGAGACCGCTCAAGTTTACATGCGTTCCGTCTTTCCTGATATCTGAGAGAGAGAGTGTGTGTGACATGAATAGACACATGACTCGTATTTTGAACACAAGTATCATCATTAACATAACTGTGATATAGTTTTTAATATGTATTTTTTATGTTAAATAATTCAGGATGCTGCGCACAAAGGCTTCATCAAAACGCTCGAATTTTTGCGAAATGCCGAAACATTGCATTGCAATAAGGTTGCAATGGAATCGCCTGTAACACCGGAAGAAAAGAGGCAACGGGTCAGCAGTTTGCGAGAAAAGGACGCGCAGTGGTGAGTACATTTTTATTCAAAAAATATCTTTAGCTCAAAATCTACAAATCTAAAATGACATCCACATCACCATGATTTCTAGGGTTGATCGTTCGGAACGGAATGACGAAATTCCGAACTTTTGATCCAATTACCCCCTCACTTCGGAACGACCGAGAGTCGAACAATGGCCGTTCCGGAATGAGAAATCCAATTAGTTCATTGTCCGAACTCATTCCGAGCGCTAATTGAATCAATTCCGGAACGAGGCAATTTTGATCACTCTCATTCGGCAGTTCCGAAAGCCGAACGATCAACTCCAATGATTTCCATTACCTATCATTTTCATTGATTTTCATTACTTTCCAGTGAGTCCTCGGCGTCACGAAAAGTGAAGTTGGAGTGCCCGCTGTGCTGCTCACCTCAGCCACACGCTCGAGCCTGCCTCGTCACCTGTGGACACATCGTTTGCTTGGCGTGCGCAGTTCAAATGGCTGAGAGGTGAGCGAATTTGACACACCTCACTAATTGTCAAAGTTTGAAATATGTTTTTTGCTATCTCTTCATTTCAAAAAAATTGCTTGAAAAAGAAGATAACAGGGTATTAATCTGTTGCAACTGTTGAAGCTGTCGAAACTTGTAAAACAATACCGAAAAAATGAAATAATAAACTTGATTCAGGTTAAAACTGCAGTGCCCCACCTGCCGAGCCGAGACGATGTACGTGAAAATGTTCGAAGAATTCGAATAATACTATTATTATTTTCAAGAAATAATAATAATATTGTTATTATTTTCAAAAAAATAATAATAATATTGTTATTATTCAAATACGTCGCGACTCTACGCAGACGGTTAGATAGTAGTTCCTGCATAAGGAAATTGTTGATAGAATTATTGCAAAGTGTTTTTTTTGTTATATATTGTATACCACTCTTTTCTCGTTTCGTTTTTCTTCGTTATTTCACGATTAAAGTCACCGTTCAATGCCACTGGATCAGGGCTGGTTGCCGTTTGTTGCGATAATGATAAGCAACACAGATGAGTTCTTGAATCTGGCGTAATATCGATAAAGTATTTGCCGATCATTTATTAAACGTGTGAAGAACAAAAAAGACGCATTAATCGGAAAACTTGAAACTCGTTCTTGAAATTTGAGAAGAATTCGAAATTTTCAGCAAAAACGGTTCGTTTTCTTTCGCCATTTGAGACACTGACACACACACGTACAATGCGCCAATTTGTTTACTTCTTGTAGGTTATCTATCATCAGACCTCTATGTGTCTGTATGAGTCAGCATTGTGACTTTATAGTACAGTTCAGTCGCTTCTACTATTATCGTGCATTATTTGCGAGTGTAGTATTCAGAATATTTATGCACAAAAAATCTCCAAAATTGAATATACTATTATAATTATTCCTCGAGATCTGCATTTATTTCTCCTTCTTGGGCTCGACCACCTTCTTGTACCTGCAAGTAATAAACAATAATAATTTTTAAAATATAATTTAGAGAAATTCGTAAATTTTCTGGTTTTACGAGCCAACCATTGAAGAAGTCTCTTTGAATCTCAATAACGGTTGAAGAAATGACAATAGTTCGATATTCTCATTCCTTCCATGTATTCTCTTATGGTGTATTTAGTGTCAATGCTCTAGTCAAAAATGAGAGCGCGGAATGAGTGGGAGAGACGTGAAATGAGTCGTCTGGAGTAGACCGAGATGCGTCCGAGATGCGATGGAGACGAATTCATCTCCTCTAGACGAATTCCGTCTAGTGTAGATCATTTTTTTCGTTCATTCGTCGGTCTCTATCAGACGCATCTCGGTCTACTCCAGACGACTCATTTCACGTCACAGCGTGTCAGGCGGGGGAAAAAATCTCATTTGCGTGGCGGAGTTCTGCCGAGTCATTCTACGTCGCGCGCGAGAGGGAAGCGGTGTGAAATGAGGGTTTTTGATAGATTTTGCTCGGTTTTTGGATTGCTGCAAGTTAACGAAATCGAAATAAAAAAATCGGCGCCTATCGAACGGTGGCCAAAGGGTTAGGGAACCACACTGCACAAACGCCATGTCGATATTTTCATCCTCGGCTGAAAAATAGGAGCCCGCGCGTGAAAAACAGTCATTTTTGGCTTGTTTTCGCCCTTTCTTAGCACTACTTAATGAAATCGAAATCAAAAAATCGGCGCCTATCGAACGGATTTTTTCCCCCGCCTGACACGCTGTGCACGTCTCTCCCACTCATTCTGCGCTCTCATTTTCGACTAGAGCAGTGACACTAAATACACCATTATCGGTCGGAGTGATGAGAGATAACGAATAATGAAGAGACGGTATTTCAAACTCTAAAAATGACTCACTTAGCCTTGCCTCCGTTGAACACGTATGACTGGAGGTAGAAGTTGGTGAAGAGGATGAGGATCGTGATGAGAAGGAATTGAGTGAACCACATGGCGCCGACGTGGAAGTCACAGTCGACCATGCTCTGTAGTTGTGAAGGTAAGGTTAAATAAGGTCTGTTGTTACTTTGAGGTTTTGTACATAATCAGTGCTTTTGGCTCGGTAGCATGAAAGTATTACTCAAAATGCAGGTCCAGCTCGAATCGCGTAAAAGTTAGCAGAATACAGAACACGTGGACTCATATTTCGACCTCTAATAATGTATGGAAATTTCACCAGTGCTGTGTACGAAAACTCTATTGGTATGCCGTTTGTTCAGAATCCAAATGTGATCGCTAAAATAATAAAAACTAAACGTACATTGTAGACGTAGTGCTCGTAGCCGCAGAAGCAGAGGGCGATGATGGTGAGGATGAACTGGAATAATTATTTTTTATTTTATTTTTTTATACTTCATGTTTTTATACTTCACCGCTCGTCTTGTAAATAGTAAATTGCACTTGGTATCTTTCTCAAAATTCTGGTTATCTTCTCTTTTCTAGTTCCCTCTCAACGTTCAGAGCGCCGATGAGTGTACACAGATACATGACATTGGGTTTCTATTACCCTTTTTTTGAGTTCAACGCCACGCTTACTTGTACGATCTGGCCCGAAGTGATGTATTGGGCGACCCATCCAGGGATTTTGACGTTGATCGATCGGAGGAAGTAGTAACTGTAAATTTAATAAAATATGATTTAATAAAATTTAATAAAACTAAAATATGGTCCATCGTTCCTCTTATTATTCCTATATGTCTTTTTTTGCTGTCATGAAGAATTCTTCATTTCATTTCGAATGTTCCCATGAAAAGACTAATTTCATCTTGACAGCACTACTGTTAACTATCAATGTATGTCGGCTGGGCCATCGGATGTTTCCGCTTTATACTGACAAATAAATGTATTGAAATTAGGAAAACACTCACGAGTACATGAAGCCGTGCACGGTGTAGTTGAGGTAGATGAGCCATCGGAGAACGGCGGGCATGACTGGGTAGGAGTAGAAGGCTGCAAGAAGAAATATCGTGAAAATAATTTCCATTTCATGCAGCACACTTCGCTTGCTGAGCATTTCAAAAGCTCGAATTGGAAATTTAGATGAAATACGTGTATATCAGATGGGGAATATATTTAACTAATTTCACTATCTATATGAAAATACGACCTACCCCAGAGCGAGGTGAAGATGTGATGGTACCAGTGCAGGAACATGAGCGGCTTCTTGCGGAGGACCTACAAGAAATTGATAAATCGAGGCACTTTCTGATCATTTCGCTTGCTATCTCATCATTTCTCTGTTAGAGCTCCGCGAGAGCATGAAAAATGAGGAGACGATAATTTCGAAATCTTCCAGTAAAAACTCACAACGAAGATCGTATCCACGAACTCGGCGATCTTACTGATGGTGAACAGCCACACCCACCAGCCGACCGCGCCCGTCATGAGGCCGGCATTGTCGCAGTAGGAGGCTGGAATTGAATTATGTCCCAATGTTCTGCGGCCCTCTGATCACATGATCAGTATAAAAAGAAATGATAAAGTATTTCCAATTTTGAGATAATATAGTAGGCTATTGCAACTAAATGTCCATGTAGGAACTATAATTGAAAGAGACCATTCTCACCTCTGTACCCCTTGTTCCACAGAATTCCGTAGAAATCGGGCGCAACGCTGAGCGATCCGCCAATGGAGAAAATGGCCAGGAGCGCGTTCCAGATGTTTAGGGGAAGGGTGAGCTCGAATGGTGTTCTGGAATGAAAAAAATAATGATCATTATCAAGTAAGTATGTAGTGACGAGTAATCCGTTTTTTGATGTAAAGCTAAATCAGAGAAATGCGAACACGCGTCCTATTATGACGGATTTTTCGCCATTACAAAACCATTGTAAGTTATCTTGATTCTGGCTGAAGCTAAATATCTGAAGATAATACCTATTCCTCATGAAGTATTTGATGCTGAAAATGGTGAAGAAGTACGCGATGTTGGCCTAAAATTAAATGTTCAGGTATTAAATTAAATAAAAAATAATTATTACCTGAACGGCGAAATACCAGTGATCGGCGACCCATGCGCGCGCTCTGTGTTCGTCGAAGCCCTGAACAGTAACTCATAGCAAGATATGTCAGGGTGAAAAATTTTTTAACCTCATTCTCGGCAATTTCGTTATAGTGCGCACTATTGCGAATCAATTCGATAGAAGAACTCACATGTACAGGAGCTCCGAGGGTGATGCTCAGCAGCTCGCTGGCGTTGAATTTCGGAGTAGCTAATCGGCCCCAGTCGATCATTTTCTGGAATACATTGGACAGTCAGAATGAATAATCTTCAATTTGCGAAACGATCGGAGTGATACGAAAGCACGCGAACATAGAAGTGCAGACTCTGAAATTAGCACTGACTCGGGAAAAATATAGCCTCCAACAAGCTATTCAATTTCAACCCCCCCCCTTGAACAAAAGGTGAATTCAAAGTTCCAGAAAAAAATCTGATTTAAGAACGCACATTTACAAAGGAAACAAGAAACTACGAATCTCTACACGCTCACTTCAGAGACCGCTATGATGCCGCCTTTTATTGGAAGAAAGATAAGAATAGGGAATCGCTACCCTGGCAATTACTCTTCCCTGTCTTCACTCTAGGTATGGATTGGCAAGCTAATACTCTCCTCAATGTCCATGGTCTCTCTTTTCTCTGACCGGACAGAGAGTATTCTAAACAAAGAGAGCATGTCTTGCAAAAGCCATCCTATTCTTCACAGTCACCGTGGCGGTAGAGATAGTGGGGTGAAAGAAGAGTAACATCACACCTCACCAAGATAAGAAATGGCGTGTTTTCGACTGGCTTCAGGAAAATAGCGTGAAGTGATAGTAGGGATGGTTTGATTAGGGATCACTGATTGCTGATTGATTCTGACATCAGGAAAGAAGTGGAAACATCGTGTAGCATGTTAAAATTGGGACATGCTGTTCCGTTTTGCTAAAAATCCCCAGCTAAAAGGAATCGTAAGACTCCACACCGTATTCCGCGCTTTGTCTGGGAAAAATCAGCTCTAAACAATGAAGTGAGCAAGCAAACAAAAAAAACAAGCGCCATTAAATAAGGAGTTGCGGTAGGTCAAAATACCAGTAAGCAAAGCGCAATGAAGAGAAGACCAATTGTTCAAACAGCAGTCTAGTGAAGCACTCAACTGATTTTATAGTAAAAATTGCAAAAAAATATTAAAATGTGATCTCCCTCAATCATGAGTTCTAATGCACTGTTTGCTTTTACTCCCCTTATATGTATAAATTTTCTGCACTCGTCATTGCACACATCATGGGTAACCGATGGTCTGATTCGATCCCAACTCGGTTGTCGGTCTTTCTGGTGCTATCATTTCGCAGACACCACTGAATCATTTCAGTATTTTTACGTTCTGTATCAACCACTGACTACGGAATCTCCCATTTCGATCGCGCTCTCGCTTCTCTGACCGGTGAGAGAGTGTGCGAAATGAAGAGACGGCGGCTCATTTCTCGAGGTCTATCTGACAGATAGCAGTGGAGTGAGATGGATGGTGTGAGGAGTAAAGGAGTGAAGCGTCGTTTCATGTTGCAAATCACGATTGATCGTTATCTTGAGAATCCCCAGGCACGGGATTCGCACGTGAAAACAAGACATACATCGCCAAAAACGACACAATCGAATTTCTCTAAAGAATTCGTTTATTCAGGTAGTTAAAACCTCGTTATGAATAAACATTCAATTAAAGTCAATCAAAGTTCAAGTATGATTTTCTAAGCAATCCAAAAAGAGCTCAATGAGTGCTCGACCCAGAAACCATCGACGTCCCAGTCGACCCCTCATTGTGTTGCTTCGTAGAATAGGCGTGCTTCCAAATCTCGGCCAGGCAGACGGATGAGTGAAATCTGAGAATTGGTAATTTACTATGAAATATTCGCACAACTTTTTCTGACCTTTCAGCTATATTCTCACACTCCTACGTCGTTTATGAGTCACTTCGCATTTTTTCATCTTCCCGCTACCCTTTCTCCTAATATCTTGCCCTGTTCCCTCTTCTTTTATCTCAATTCATGAGTCATTTGTGTCTCGCCGTTTCTTCGCGTTCATCACGCTGTCATTATTTGTTGCCAAATATTTGTGATCATGGTCTTAGCTTGCATATTCTTAGAATTACATATTTTGTAATTTCGTAAGGGCTCGTGCAGATTGCTCGCCCTACACGCGTGCTCAATTGAAGACTTCGAAGAATATCGAATATAATATCAACATTGAATTGAAACATGGCCTTGCATGGTGAATACTTCTTCAATTTTTTCCAGGACCCTGGACTAGTCCGTATGATATACTTATTTCTTTCAAACAGACTTACAACAATACTGACCAAAATGGCATTTTACGCAATCTGCTCCTTTCAGATGACAAGGTCTCAAACTACGACTATGTTCAATCAACACTACCTGTCCAAGCCAATCCAAGATAACCATAACATTACTGGTAGAGTATGCAGACTCGCATCACTACAACCGCGATGTTCGTTGTGGCAAAGGGGAGAAAAAGCCAGTTAGTCGGTCTAAGAATCGCTCACCTCTCATTACTCTATCGCATTCGTCTTGTTCATGTTTATTTTAAATAAATAATTTCTTTGTCTCGAAATTAATGCATTTACCCTGTGAGAATCTGAATCATGAAAAGTATCTTGAAAGCGTGATTAGTAAAGATGAAGGTGATGCACGACAATTATACCGGATATTTCATTTAAAAGTTGTAATTATTCAAAGTCAATCGAACAATAAGAAGCGCGATGCATTCTCTGATAGTTTTCATGGATGTAGTACCTGTAGAAGGCAATAATCGGCGTTACAGCGAAGATGATGATCTCGTAGGAGGACTGGTCGGGACCATCGTAGCTGCAATTGTGTTGCTTGATGAAATTTTTCTCAAATGATTTTCGCAAGAATGTAATAAGAATTTCTGTGCAATGATGCAGTGTCTGTGAAACTTAACGAAACTTAAGTTTGCGGGTGTAACATTATTTTTTAACGTGGTCGGGCCCGTCGTAGTTATATTTCATTTTATAGACTCTTATCCTGATATCAGATGATGTGGCTGCATAATGAAACATCACTAATTGTAAAGGGTTTCAGAATTTTTGAAATAATTTGCTTTTAAACGGAACGATCAGCACAAATAAATGGAGTCTGTGAAACATAACGTGATTTTAATTTGTGATTGTAGAAATATTTTAAACGAAATAAATATTTTAAAAATTAAAAATAACTAAATAATTCACCCAATGGACGTCGCGACGCCTTCGTAGATGTGGAAAGCGAACAGGGAGACGTTCGCGACTGAAATAATTAAAAAAATATTATTATTATTATTTTTATTTTTATAAAAT
>LS487647.1:0-10360 GCA_900490705.1 Pristionchus arcanus
ACAAATGAAAATAAAATAAAATAAAATAAAACCAGTTCATGATAGACACAACTCCCAGCCTCTACCGTACTCATCATTTGCAAAAAAATTTCATAGAGTCATAGAGTTTCATAGAATTTCGTAGTGTTTCGCCTATTACTTGCTGCGTTTTGCTTATAATTTTGCCTAAATATCACAGAACCTTCCCTTACTAAGTCGCCGACCTGCTAATCATGAGTTGCTGATGATTTAGCTAGGGCAAAAGTCGTTTCTGGCATTTTCTTTAAAGATGCTTTTTTTGATGTTTCACTGAATGCTTTGCTTTGTATTTAGTTGAAAGGAAGTTATAATTTAATATATTATTCGAATTTGCTTATTCTGCTTCCAGACGACGGGTATGAAGCGGAAGCACGAGCCTGCCAACGGCGAGGGCGGCGAGACCAAGAAGCTGAAGGCGCTCAGGTAAATTCACTTTTTTCACGCACTTTTTCTACGTTGCGGCAAGGTTTTGCCACTGAAATTATCACGCATTGACGTAGTTTTCGGCATATATCAGGCACCAATTGGGCTAAGGGTACTTCCCTTCGAAAATATAAACACCATGAAACATGCAATTGTTAGGTCATTCGGCCTTGCTTGAAATCGTGATTTAATGGGCCACATTTTCCATTAACATGATGTCTTAAAACCCACTATTTACGGAACGTTTTCGTTGCATATCCCAGAACTCTAGTATATTCCATTTCCAGGCGCTAAATGGAGGTTGTTAGCGACATAAATAGACAAAATGGTCACTATTTTCTTAAAATTGCCTAATATCCAGGCCGTTCGACTTCGCGGCGCACCCGAAGCGCAAGATCGCGCTGCGCTTCTTCTACTACGGCTGGCTGTTCGACGGACTCGTGCAGCAACGGGACACGGAGAACACTGTCGAGAAGGTTAGGCATTAGTCCACTCCTAAATCGTTAGTCCTTAGAATCCTTAGAGCTTAATGTTAGCCCTTAATTGTTATGAATATAATAATTGTTAGTAAAGGGACACGGAACACCGTGATGCAAGTTCAGGTTTAGTTTGGACAATCCGGCTCTAGCTGCTATCAGTTTATTCACAAGCCGAAACGCATTATGAGCTTTGGCTATGATCTTTGATGATTTAGGTAACTTCTTTATCATTTGTTATCCAATTGCAATTGTTCTAGCGAAATATAAACATTGATTAAATTGATAATGATATAATTCGTAGCACCTGCTGGACGCGCTACTCAAGACGCGGCTGATCGAGAACGCGGAGGAGTGCGATATGACGAGGTCCGTTTTGTAATTATTTTGGAACCTAAATGTACCGTGTTCTTGATAGGAGCGTGACATAACGAGGCCTTTTTTATGGAGTGTAAATATTGCTATTTAGAAATTGTGAAACGAAAGCAACGAAACGAAAGCTTAAAAGCAACGATTTGACTATTTTCATTAGTCACGACGTTTTTCCTTACGATCGAAGTTTCCACATAATCGGAAATATAGCTATTCTTTGAAACTTACAATTAGATGAGCGTAGTTGTAACAACTGTTTGAGTGTGTTCTAAAAGGTTTTCTCTGTACACATCAAGCCCGCTCGCACAAGCGCAAATAAGAGTAGTTTGTGAAGCCTAAAACAGCAAAGCACTTTCGTCCAGGGGTGATTTAAAAAACCCCTAAAAGCACAAAACACCCTCCTTTTCAATTATTTAGGATAACATTTGATTGGGCAGGTGACGTGTGTAGTTTTCGTGAACCTAATTATTCTATTCCGACCTATCGGGGTCCTTATTTTTACCTTTATCCTTTCCAGATGCGGCCGCACCGACAAGGGCGTGTCCGCCTTCAAGCAGGTCGCAGCGCTAGTCGTCAGGTGTTTTCTTTATTTATATTATTTAATTTTTATTTTTTAATCATTTCTTCTCGAGGAAATAATTAAGAATTTACACAAATTTTCAAATTGTAATTAATAAATCAATGTAGTGCTTGGCATTTTAATTTTATTTTTAGTATAATTAAATTTTGAAAATCATGGCTGTTTGATACTTGTGAAATTTTGTTCTTTTGTAGCTGATTCGTGGTTTCGAAGGTTGATGATATCTTTGCACGACATGTACTTTTGATCGATACCAACCGGACATTATAATTCTCTTATATTTTCGAGCCCGCATTGTTACAGTGAACTCTGTGCGTAATTCTCGAGACTTTCGCATTCCCAGTTTTATCTGGGGTTCAGCGATTGTTTAAAGCCATTGCTTGACTGGTCATTTCAATCATCTCTTTGGATTGGCTTGTAGAAAAACGACAATTGATCATTTTTTAAATATTTTTATTTATTTAGTTAAATTACTAATTATTTATATTCCAGAAGCGCCACGGTGGACGAGCAGTCCTTCTGGTCGCCCGAGACGTCGGAGGAAACGAAGCAGAAGTACAAGCAGGTACGGTAGATCGTTGGGGGTACGGTAGATTAAGATAGGCTACGGTAGGATATGGTTAACCACACTCGAGGGTGCGATGATGCAGTAGAATAGAATTTTTGCACGGGGAGTGAAGAATCTATTAATCAGCTCTTGTCCCAATCCCATTATGGCATGAGTGTGAAACGTGCAATTGACAGGGCAAACTGTTTTCGATTTATATTCTTATTAATTTGCGTGCGAGTCTGAACTTGATTGCTTGGTTAGCATCTGGTCATTTAATAGAACGTGTGTGAAGCACAAATAGTGATCTTCATTTTTACATTTTATCAGAAACTGAAATTAAAATCAATGCGATGACCTACACTATGCGCTGCTCCAACCTACAGTAACCCCCTCTCTCTCTGCAGGCGGACGACCTACCGTACCTGAAGATGCTCAACGGCGTCCTCCCGCCGAGCATCAGGGTCACCGCGTGAGTTATTGATTTATTAATTGGCTGATAAAATTACTGTAGTGAAGGTTTTGGCACATCATGAGTATTGATCGGTTTTTTAAAATTTATTGACCAGCCGATTTCGCCCACCGCCTTCGGCGGGGTCTGATCGGCTGGCAAGGGACGCTCTCCATTCATTTCATAACCCGGAAAACGCGCGCGACACGTTTCACCTTTTAAAAATTTCGTGGCCTGCCTACGTGACTTTCGTAATAGTGGACAAACACACGAACACACACAGGGAGGCATCTCTCCTTTATTAAGGAGTATGATAAGCTTACGGTAGTAATGGGAGGCGTTTCATTGCATTCCCGATTGAAATATCTTGCCTGTCAAATTGGTGTCTCTACATGTGGCCATAGTGAGCGGGATGAGAAGATGTCAGTGCCACAATGGGGTTGGTTGAAAGAAAAACTCTAATTTGCTGGGAATTCGTTGCCCATCAAATTGATGTTTCGGTTCCCAATTAAAGCAGCGTCGACTGATCACAAGACAATGATTATTTGATGCTACATGAAAACAAATTTCAATCAATAGGTTAGGCGCCCATCGCTTTCGTGTTTCGCTAGCAACATGAAGTTCGATTGCGAAGTTAAAACTAGTTACACCTGGCTATACTCGCTTCAAAAAATAGTTTAAATTTGAGAGTTGGGAAACATGCCACGTTCGTGTTGCGCGAACACCATGATAGTATGGTCGAGAAGGGAGAAGTAGTGATTACAAGGCACATGTTGTTAAAAAACATAATAATATAATTATGTATCTTCATTCCAGCTGGGCGCCCGTCCCCCTCTCCTTCTCGGCGCGTCATGCGTGCTCCTCGCGCATCTACAAGTATGCACTCCCGAGGGCCAGCTACGATCTGCAGGTACGGAAGGGTTACGGTAGGTCTGTGGAGTACGGTAGCTGCGGTATGTGTTGAGGTTACGGTAGGTAGGTAGCATTGAGAGAAAAATACACCCTCCCGAGGGCCAGCTACCATCTGCAGGTACGGTAGGGTTACGGTAGTTGTTGGGACTACGGTAGGATAGGAGGTGGGGTTACTGTAGTCTAGTGGCATCTACAAGTACGATATCCCTAGGGCCAGCTACGATCTGCAGGTACGGTAGGGGTACGGTAGTGCTACGGTAGGCCTTTGAAGTACGGTAGCTGCGGTAGGTGTTGAGGTTACGGTAGGTAGGTAGCCTTGAGAGAAAAATACGCCCTCCCAAGGGCGAGTTACGATCTCGAGGTACGGTAGGGTTACGGTAGGTATGTTTTTTGGTGGTTTTGGTGTTTTTGGTGGTTACGGTGGTTACACGGGTCACGGTAGCGGTACGGTAGTTGGTGGGACTACGGTAGTCTAGTAATAGTTACAAGTACGCCCTCTCGAGGGCCAGCTACGATCTGCAGGTACGGTAGGGTTACGGTAGTTGGTGGGACTACGGTAGTCTAGTAATAGCTACAAGTATGCCCTCCCGAGGGCGAGCTACGATCTCGAGGTACGGTAGTTGATGTATAGTAGGTGCGGTAGGTTGGCACTCTAGTGTTAATAACAAGTACGCCCTACGATCTCGTGGCACGGTAGGATTACGGTAGTTGAGAGTATCTCGATGCATCAAAGTTACGGCAGTTAATCCTGAATAATCGGTATGTGATAATGGGAGTGATTGTTTCTCAGCGGATGCATTCAATTCAATAGGTTTTGACTATTTGTAAATTGATGTAATTTTAGTGAAACTTGACTAGAAAGGGTGCCAACGTAGCGAATTTTTATTATTATTTTTATTTCTGAAAAAAAACTTTCTTACAAGCTGAATATTAACAGAAACTACGCGCGGCTGCGAAGCTGCTGGAGGGCCGTCACGACTTCCGCAACTTCTGCCAGGTTGGGCAATTATTTATTTTTTAAATTTTTTTTTTGTCGTCAGAGGATTAATTGATAGTTATTTACCGCATGATGTAATACAATAGTGGTGAAACACGAGTTGGGCCATTTTTTACGAAAACTTTTACCTGGTTGGGGTATTAACTGATTTGTTTTTTAGCACACTGCCCGAATGTTTATTGCTAGTTAGTTCCCATAAGAACTAATACGGAAAGCGCGAAACATAATTTGTATTGGCTAAAATACGCCAGATTTGATATTTATTTTGATATTTATTTATTTATTGGGTTTTTGACATGGTCCGGTAATTAATTGCTTGTTAATTGCCCTAGGATCAAATGCGTCAATGATGAAACACGAATTTGGCTGTGTTTTTCAAGTTCTTGCAATAATGTTGATTATTAGAAGGAGGTCTGTGAATACCATTGATGTGTTGGGGAACATCCTCTATTAGGAAGTGCCTGAAACTCGAATTGTCTGCGTTTGTAAACTTATTGTAGATTCTTTAAGGATGCGTTAGAACCATTTCATTACTTGTTTGCGCTCCCACCCATTGATACGGACAGTGTATAGGAAGAAGTCACCGGCTCTGCTTGTGCATTGGAATTTTGTTGAATTTTATTATTATTTTTGATGTTTTGAGAAAATATTCGGCTCATTAATCAACAGACTTGCATCTTCGCACATGATACGCATTGCGTGAAACGCGAATGTGAGGGAAGGGGGACAATGCAGCATTGACAGTTTAGCATAATTTTTGTCGCTTTTCACGATTGCGATGGTCAGATCAACATGATTAGCTGCTTATAGGCATTGCCTGAGACGCGAATGTGTTGCGCGATCAAATGTTATGTTTTCCACATATAATCAATGCAGGGGGCAACATTTGATTGCTGCTCAATGTTTGAATAATTTATGTATTTTGCGGAGTTGCGTTTTTGATATAGAGAACACCGATAGATTATCGCTGGTTTGGGTTCGCAAGCTCTGAAGCGGGCGCGTAGCGAGAAACTACCTGATCCCTAATCGTGCTTGAGTAATTATGTTTTTTTCCGTTCTCGACGACCTCGGCATAATCATTATTGATAGCCTGTTGACTACTGATACGTATTTCGCGAAACGCAGACGTGTCGTGCGCGTTACAAGAAAATGCCGGGGCTTTGATGCTAAGGTTCTGGCAGATTTTTTTCTTCTAATTTCCAAACGTGGAGACGATCATTCGGGTTACATCTACACTGCTGATAAGCATTGCGCGAAACGTGAAAGCCCAACGTAAAAAAAACTTGTTGCTTTCTATATCGGGCCGCGGCACATGCAGATCACTTACAGAGTCTAAATAAATTAATAATAATAAAATAATTTAAATAATTAAATATATATCTCAGATCGACATGAACGTGGCGCGCGTCGAGATGTCGTACGTGCGAGAGATCGTCGAGGTGCGCGTGGAGGAGGTCAGACCGTGAGTATATTTATCTATTGATTATTGAATATCGATTTATTGATTATTTGAAAATGAGAGGGTAGTGAGGGTATTCGTGTATAGAGTGGAGTAGCGAGTAGCGTGCGATAGAAGTAGTGAGTGATCGTGGATGAGATTAGACCGTGAGTTTATTGCTTGTCGATACGCAAAATATGTGGTTGATGCAGTGGGTTGACAACAGATAACACAGTAGATGGTGGAGAAGGTCAGTGCGTATTGATCATCTGGCAGCATGAAAAGGGAACGGGTAATGGGTATAGATAAAGAAATATCGAGCGATGGGAGTAGTCTGACAATGAGATTGTGGTGGTGTACTTGAGTTTCACTGGTACATGAAGGGACATGGCGTGTGCTTCTCGCCAATAATACTAAATTTGCCTGTGCGTGAAAAATGAACTTCTCCCTCCTTACCGTTTTCCAAAGCGCAATGTTCATATTATTCGTGCTTTGCCACCCGTAGTAACCGGGCTGCAGTGGTACATGATGATGCTAGACGTGGTATCGTTTCTCAATAGGTATGGGAGACACATTATATAATTAAGAACAAATCTCCCTCTGAAGCTTATGGTGACGGGAATCATTCGTTGTTACGCTATCGCGCCTTCCACAAGAGTCAGAATAGTAGAAGCGAGCGTAAGTTGCAGTCTGCAGTGATCCATATTGAGGCTAGGCGTTGCCTCGTTCCTTAATGGAATGGGCGTTTCGTTCTTTTGGGTTATAAAAATAATGTGATCGGGTCCCTCCGCAGACTTCGGAACGGAAATACTTTGTTGTTATGCTATCACGACTTCCACAAAAGCCAGAATCGCGGAGAAGATAATGTGCACTACCCGTGGATTCCAGGCTGTATAGATCCATGATGAGGCTAGGCGTGGCCTCGTTTCCCAATGGGCACGCGTCACATCTCTCTTAAAATACCAAGATTCCCTTACTGTTAGCAGCTTCCGGGAACGGGAATCTTTCGTTATGAGCCTGTTTAATTGTGAGTTAGACAGTCCACCAGGATCCGTAGCGAAAGCATAAGGCGTGCTTCCCGTGGGTACTAGGCTTCAATGGCCTATGATGAGACTAGGCATGACCTCGTTTCTCAATTGTCGCAAGTGGGCCGTCGTAAAATTAATGAATATAAATGTGTTAGGATTTCCCACGCCATCTCGGTACGCTCAGGAGTTGTACCTGCCACGTCAGTCGTAGATTCCAGGCTTCAGTGGTTTGGTTAAAGTACAGGTTTTGTGCGATAAATAGTAGCAGTTGCAGTTAGAATTTACAAATGTATACTAAGCCTGCGCTTGCAGATCTCCCATGCCCCTTGATACAGTTACCCGTGGGCAGCAGGCTTCACTGCTCCTATATTAAACTTGCGTTCACCCTTGCAACAATCTCTGATCTGCATCCATTCTCCAAAACTCCATTCCAGATCCCCCGTCTCCCTCGCGCTACGACCTCTCGCTGACGGTCGTGGGCACGGGCTTCCCCTGTAGTTAGGCTCGCCATTTTCAAATGCTCTACCCGTAGATATTAGGCTTCGGTGGTAGGGTTAGGTCATTGCGCTGTGATCAATTCTCTCTTGGAGGTGGTTGGCGTGAAACAAAAAAAAAAATCATGGGTGACATCGAGTGGGTGAATGAATCAAAGTTTCTTGAATGCAGAAGCCATTTGACCACTGTAATCAACTGGTACTAGAAATATGTGCTCCCCTCGCGTTTACTCCGATGCTTTGTCCTACCGCAAAGATAAACTTGCGCTACCCATAGGATCCAGGATGCAGTGTCTCGTAATAAGTAGGCGTGACCTCACTCTTCAATAGTTGTCTCTTGTTAACGGCCAAATCACTTACTTGGTATCTTCTAGATCCCCCTCTCCCTCTCGCTACGACTAGAAGGAAAATTCGCGTCACCCGTAGATATCTGGCTTCAGTGGTTCTTTTAGAATGTAGGCATTGCGCTGTAAGTAATGGTTTTGTGCGACTCCACCTAAAAATATTAATACCTAATGAATGATTAATGAATGATAATGAATGAAAATAATGATTGCCGATCAATAATGACCATCCGAATCTAATTATCTTCACTTCCAGGTCCCCCTCGCCCTCGCGCTACGACCTCCTCGAGCTGACCGTCGTCGGCACGGGCTTCCTCTGGCATCAAATCCGGTTCATCGTCGGAGTTTTGCACGAGATCGGACAGGGCAGGGAGGAGGTGGAGGTAAGACTTTAATTTAGTAAGACCGGGAATTGGACCGGAAAATAGTAAGTATAGGGATGGATATTTTGGATTAGAAGGTGCCGGAATATTAAATTTGCCAGGGCTTGATGGTCTAGTAAGCATACTGAAACATGAGAGCATAGTGGTGCAGAAAATGAGTTTTGCGAACATCTCACTGGCTTGTGGAGGTTGAAGATTGGATAATTAGGGCGTGGTAGGAATAGAGATCCGGTTCATCGTCGGAGTGCTGCACGAGATCGGGCAGGGCAGGGAGGAGGTGGAGGTGAGGGATTTAGTTTAAATTGTAAGATTTGACGTATGTCGAAAGCAGAAGTCGTTCTCATTGAGTCTGCCGAAAAAATGAAGGTTTAGTAGGCATGCTGAAACCAGTAAAACCGGTGGTACCGAAAGCGGAATATTGCTGGATTCTCTTTAACTTTCTTATTAACTTGACGTAGGCCACAGTAAAGAAAAACAAAGTGGAGAAATCCGCGCGGTACTTCAATAATAGCTTAATCTAAGAGATTATTTGTCTAATTGTTCACTCGCCTACTCAACTTTGTGATATTTTGGCCAGGCTGTTTGCGAATTCACACTCTTTAGTTCTTGGGGTTCGGTCCCACGGTGATGCTACGTGCCTCATTATTTGTGTCATTTTTTCCAGTTGATCTCCCGTCTGCTCGACGTGGCGGCTACTCCCCGTCGACCGGTCTACTCGATGGCTGTCGACTCGCCCCTCTGCCTGTTCGACTGCCGCTTCGAGAGGGACGGACAGGCGGTGCAGTGGAGGAGAGCCGAGGGAAAGGTGAGGGAGCGGTGTGTGTTAGGAGCGGCGGGTTAGAGAGTGAGGGATGGGTGGAAGAGGAAATGGCTAGACGAATTCATGCTTATTGATGTCGGCGAATTTGGTAAACTAGTAATATAACGGAATGGACTTATCATTGACTATCGATGAAAATGGAATTGAAGGCGGTTCTTTGTTTCGACAGTGCTACGTTAGTCGCGGGAGTCGGGGTATCATCGATTAGAGTCAGGTAGGTGTGGGGATCACAATAATTTTATGTGAAACTGAGGATTCAGTGTTTCACATGTTCCGTATTATCGAATGTATTGCAATGCGATTCGATCTTTGAACAACTTTTAATTGTAAAAAAGTAGATAGGTGGAAGTGCGCTTCACTAGTGACACTTGGTTTTGGGGAGCGGGGCACAGTGATGAGCGACCCCGCCGACTTTGGTGTGTACCCCCGCAATCGGGCCCCCGAAAATGGCCGTACCCCCGCAAAATGTGCGAAATTGCGGGTATGAAAAGAGGGTTGCGGCGAGCGAAGCGAGCCGCCCGTCATCTTTCCACTAGAGAAGAAAAGAAAAAAATGGACGCTGACATTTTCCTCCGTTTTGTTGTGTTTTTTTGTACCATATCCATCCTATTGTAATTTAACTCTGACTAGCGATAAAGTTACTATTCTATGCCTTAGTAGTACAGAAGTGGTCCCCACACGATAAGAGAAAGCAAAGGATTGAAACGCGATAGTTGCGAGAAGAGAGACGAATGAAAGGGACTCACAATCGAGGGAGGAAGGGACACGGGGAATGGGCGAGGGACTGCTCTGGTAATTGTCTACTACTAGTGGGCAGATTAGTAATCTAGTAGTAGAAAAGACGCTCTCCTTTTCAATAATCTCTCTTCGTTATAGAAGAAGAGGGAGCAGGTGAAAAGAGGAGAGCAGTTTCTACTAGTAGTAGACCTACTGATATTTACTGTGACTACTACTAGTGGAATGGTAGGTCTACTAGTAGTGCTATTTTCAACTAGTAGTACTCCTAGTAAGGCACTAGTAGTAGACACAGTAAATATCAGTAGGTCTACTACTAGTAGAAACTGCTCTCCTCTTTTC
>LS487647.1:11417-36218 GCA_900490705.1 Pristionchus arcanus
GGTTATACGGTTTTTCCTATGTGTCAATAGATATCAAAACAGATTTGCATAGATTTATTAACTCATCTCTGAACTCAGAATTATCTCACAAAAAATCGTCACAAGAAGGTATATAAAAATGTTTATCTTGTCAAACGTGATCCGAATCAAAAAAGCGGGGTTATACAGAGATTCGTCTCATCGAGACGAATTTTTGGAAAAAAAAATTGTCGAAAAAAGTTAAGGTTGAAGCAAGATAACCCTACCCACCGACAACGCACCGACTTTGCTGTTTTCCATAACTAGCGTCGGTGCCTCGTCGGTGTCGCATCATTTATGGCTTAAAAATAACATTTGAAAGTCCAAATCGCGCAGGTAGACTAATTTGAGGGTGCTGAATACACCTATAACCCCGCGTTTTTGAAAATTTTCCATTAACACCACGAGAAGGACGACGATAGCTACTCACTGCACGAGGCGAATCTCGCGCTCTCGTCGTCTGGTACTCTCTCGCACGCACACGAACTCTCGCCGCTCTGTCGCGTCTCGTTCACACACATACTCTCTCGCCTCTGTCTGTCGTCTCTCGCGTGTGCACAGTCCCTCGCCCATTCCCCGTGTCCCTTCCTCCCTCGATTGTGAGTCCCTTTCATTCGTCTCTCTTCTCGCAACTTTCGCGTTTCAATCCTTTGCTTTCTCTTATCGTGTGGGGACCACTTCTGTACTACTAAGGCATAGAATAGTAACTTTATCGCTAGTCAGAGTTAAATTACAATTGGATGGATATGGTACAAAAAAACACAACAAAACGGAGGAAAATGTCAGCGTCCATTTTTTCTTTTCTTCTCTAGTGGAAAGATGACGGGCGGCTCGCTTCGCTCGCCGCAACCCTCTTCTCATGCCTGGGGTAGCGGATAAATCAACTATAAATAAATAATGGAGAAACTACCGTATCCCGCCTTCACCCAAAGGGCGCTCCCATGTTGGAATCAAGCAACATTTCATGCTAGGATCCAGGGCGTACGGAGGGGGGTGAAACGGGGTTTTAATCGGTAGCAAGCAAACGTTGAGAGCAAACCCAAAATTTTGGATCTGCAAGGTGCGGGGGAAGGGGAGGGGGCGGTTAGTCTAGAGATTGAAGTAAACAGAAGGCAGGAGGAAGAAAAGGAGGGGAAATATACGTATATGTATGTATTTGTCGTTTTTAGTGTATCGATATACCAGAAAACGTGCGCCAGAACTTTTTTTTACGACAAACGCTAGTTTGGCGAGAAAAAATCGATTTTTTCCACTTTTGTACCCCCGCAAAAATTCATTTTTGTACCCCCGCAAAACCTGGCGTCGGTGGTTCACGCACATCACTGGCGGGGCAGTGGCAATGCGAACCGGCGACGCCTTTCGAAATCTAGTCCAATCTTTTCTTTTCATTGAGAACGGTGGTGTCGGTACTTCCGGGTAGACCCTCGCTTCATGATTTCCATATTACTAGATACTTCGGGAAATGACAATGAACGAAACGCAAACGGCGAAAATCACAAACGGCGAAAGTGCGCTTCACTCACTATGCTTGTGTTGAGGTGTTCGGGGTTGCCAATTATGTTTACACGAATAACAAGGGAACCGCAAAAGATCGTCTCGTTCTGGCCACTGTTCATGACCAGTCGGTTTTACATGGGAAATTTGCATGCGCAGAACTTGTAACTGAATTAATCCAATAGGGTACAACTAATAATAATAATATTTATCCGCACAGGGTGTGGGGGGGGGGAAGGACTCTGGTGCCTTGTACCGATGACGAGTATAGGGACGGGTCAGTTGGGATCTTTGGCCTCTTCTTTCTTCTTCGGATTCATTCCTTTTCACTTGCCGCTGTGACACTTCACAATTGGGGCAAGCCTCGCATGACGTCGGACCGCCACTCCTCTCTTCTTCCCTTAGACTAGTCGCTACCGAGAACCCGGATCCCGGATGGCCAGTCCTCCTTAGAAGTTCATAAGGACACCTTCGATACCTTCATGGCCGACTTGAAATGTCTCCGTCCTTCGATTCGAGATCCGTGGCTTGATACCTCCAAAGACTTGCCGGGGAATTGGGAGGGATTCTTGAGTCCGGGATCAGTAGATGGTAGACTGGAGGGAGGAAACTCTCCTCTCCATCAGAGCGTAATGGAGAGGGACCGCTCGCGATGACTGACCGAGACAAGAATGTCTGTCAAATTACAGGTGTTCGAGAAGAACCTGACGCATCTGCAGCGCGAGTGGGCCGAGGCGGCGACGAGGTGAGCGAATATTTAATTAATTAAATTTAAAAATTTAAATTTTTTAATCGAACGATACTGTAGCATGTTGGATATGTGTAAGCTGTGTGTGTTTTTGAATATTTTTTCAAATCGAAAATCAAAGCGCAACTGATTCGTGCAACCGTGACAGTTGATAGGAAAACGGTGAAACGCTAAATGCGAATGTGTTGTATTTTCATGCTTCTTTTTATATTTTTTATCGACCGGTGATGACAAATTGGTGAAATCATGAAAATGCGGGTGATATGAAAACCTTGAAGCGCGAAGATTGCGAGTGGGCGTGATCGAACATTTTCGTTTGTTACTGCCGTGCCTTTGTAAGGAGTGATTTTTGTTAAATTGTTGTTCGATATTGGAGCCTGGTGAGGACGGATTGTTGGCATCGTGAAACAGCAGTGATAGTAACACCACGCAACAAAATTGTACAGGCACTAATAATACTAACAATAACTTATTATTTTTCATAAATTTGCAGAGCCCGTCTACTCGAGAACATGATGGGTGCACTGATCGACGAGGCGAGAGAGGGAGGAGAGGCAGTGGATGAGGACAGGGGATTGCTCGAGTTTGTGCAGGTACGACTTATGGGAAAGGTCGCCGGACTACACCACTAGCTATAACTAGTGGAGGTATGTTAGAAATAGATATGATGGGTGCACTGATCGACGAGGCGAGAGAGGGAGGAGAGGCAGTGGATGAGGACAGGGGATTGCTCGAGTTTGTGCAGGTACGACTTATGGGAAAGATCGCCGCGCCGCACCACCCACTAGAACTAGGGAGGAGAACTGTAACTACCGTAGGTAATATGTTTTAAAGAAAACTGGAGAAATGATTTAAATAAGATACAGGCGAGTTTTGTGTTTCATCTGTCCTGGCGAATTCTGTGATGGATAATAGAATCTTCTTCGCGTTTTATTGACTAAATTTTCATCCTGACATCAACCGTTGTGCCTTACAGCGGAAACAACATTTGTGGGAGCGATAATGTGGCTCTGGCCAATGTTGTGTTTCATCTATCTAAGAAGTGCTGGCGAATTCTGTGATTTGTGATTCACCTTCGCCTGGGTTTAGACTTCACACTATTATCTTGGCATCAGGCAATGAACCTTTCCCTCGCTAACCAGGCGTTTCGAACTCGCACCCTTTTCCCATAGGCTGCTGAACCAACTGCAATCGCAGGACAAGCCACAGAGCCGCATCTTGTTTTTTTTTGTTGTTGTTGCGAGAATTAGTGTAGGTGAGACACTAGTCAATGTTGCGTTTCATCTACCCATGAAGGCATGGTGAATTCTGGGATGCATGATTATCTCGGCCGTCCATAGAATTACGGACATCGGGCAAGTGACCATCAAGAGAAAGCTCCTGTTCCTACCTTTCTAATTCAGCGCGCCTAGCTCGTGCCCTATTCTCAAGAGTCCGACTGAACCGAGTGCATTGCAGGACGCAGAGCGGCATTTTGTTTTTAGCGAGAAATATTTTAGGTGGGACAGCGGCCAAAGTTGTGTTTCATCTACCCATTAAGTTTGGTAAAATCCGTGATGTCTGTTTCTTGGAGCGCTGAGGCGGGATACAAAAATACTAATCAAATTGATGTGCGCTCGAAATTCTAGAAACCTCCTCCTACCCTGTCTAACCTGGCGCTTCTAGCTCGCGTCCCGCTTTAGAATTAGACAGTCAACGTGAGCCTCTCCTCCGATTAAGAACCCGGCGCGTCTAGCTCACTTCCTATCCCCAAGAACCATCACAAATCAAGCGCATCGCAGGACAAGCGGCGGATCCGCATCTTTTTTCTTGAAAAAAATTTGGGTGGGACACTGGCGAGTGGTGTGTTTCATCAATCCATGAAGGCCTGATGAATTCTGTGATGTGTGATTCGCCGAGGTCATCCGATATATTTAGAATTAGACTATCATCCAGGCATTGTCCTGCAGATGGAAGCGCCTCTCGCTACCCTTCCTAACCCGGCGCTTCTAGCACGCACCCTTCTGCCTAAGATCGATCACCACTGAACCGTTCCAGGACAAACCTCAAAGCGGGGCGTACACGCCGTTCGCTGCGCGGAAGACCTGCGACAGTCTGGAGGAGAAGGCGGAGAAGTTGAGGGAGAAGAGGGCGAGGGAATGAGGAGGGATACGGTAGTCAGAGGGGAACTGTAGGATACGGTAGCCTGAGGGTACGGTAGGATACGGTAGCCGTATGATGTGTATTGATTGTTCGTGTTAGAATGAGGAGAGAAGGTGAGGGAGTACTGTAGGTTACGGTATCTGCCGTATGCATAGTCACATGACAGACTTTGAGTAGGAGAGATATTTGTTAGGATACGGTGCCCATCCACTTGTGTTGTTCTTGTTAGGCAGAGAAGAGATGTTGTAAGTCGGGTTCGCTGTTATCTGAGAGTTGTTGTTTCTTTGCTTGTTATTGTTGTAAATAAATTTTAATATTCTATCAATGTCGTGGAGCTTTGAAAGAGTCGGTTGTTTGACCGTATTTGAATATCTCCGATGCTGCTTTAATTTCCTTATCCCATATTACCATTGACGCTCTAATAGTTCTACCCCCCGTCTTACCATCTGAGATTTCTGTGAAATACGCCTGATGTTTACCAGTTTCACTGTCTCGTCACCTTCTTTAGGATTGTTTCAAACAATTTGTTTGCCTTTGATCCAGTTGTGATGATTTTCACTTTTTCAAGATGTCCGCCCGCCGCCTGGCCACGCTGGGATGCAAGAGGACGCAGATTGACCCGGAAGGTGGGGAGGGGGTGATCTTTGAATTTTGAAGGTGACCTTAGATTCGCGATAGAAAACCGATTAAAAAAACGTGTGCAATAGTGGTTTCGGGACATTTTTGTTTTGTTTGATTTTTCGAAAAGAGCATCATCTCATTAATCACAGCGATTTAAAGACGAGTTGAGTTATCAGTGAAATTCGAAATTAACATAGGAAGATCGCTAAACAGTCGCGACAGTTGTTTGAGACATTAGGAACATTATATTCATATCAATGCATTGAATGTTTTGTTCTAATTCAAGACGAGCGGCGAATTAGGATCTGCAAATTCTGACTCATTAGTAACGACCGTGAAACAGAAAGCGGAAAGGAAGCCCACGTTGAGTCATTTCGAGCGTGCCTTATGTTTAGAGTGAAAAATGTATACACTCAACTAAAATAACATGCATTGAATTATTTTAGATATTATGTCCGCAAGAAATTGAAATGTTCCGGACTTATTGGAATATGAACGGAGCTTGAAACTCAAGTCATCCTTGCCTTTCAGACGACGCCGATTTCCGCTTCATCGTCGCCTTCGTGGAGGAGCGATGGCTGAGAAGGAAGGGAGAGGAGTGGGTGGTGAGTAGCAATGATTACGGTAATGGGTATGCTGTAGGTTGGGCGATTACGGTAATCAATGTGCGGTAGGTAAAATATAGTCAGTAGTCGATCCAGTATCGAAGTGGGTAGTGTGCCTGGTGTTGCGATATATATGGGGTTACGATAGATATGCCCTAGTTCCGAATTTTAAAATATAAAATCAGTACTCGATCCATTCTCCGAGTGCACTCCTTGATTACGGTAGACGATTTGCAGGTCGCGCTGCTCGATGAGACTGCCGCGGACAAGCAGAAGGAGCTGGTCGAGGAGGTGAGTGACTTTATATTTTATCTAATCACAAGGACCAACAATTTGGTTGGTTAGTTCCATGGAGTATTAGTGAGGATGATGAAACGGGGATGGAGGAGGGGTGTAGGTGGTTTTAAAAAAAATAAAGTTTGCAAGAATTTTTACCAGGAACTAGTCAGTGAATTCCAAGGGGGATTAGTGAGCATCCGGAAACGAGAATGTGGTAAGTGCTTTAGGGAAGAAGTGAATAGGATTTTTTGATTGTGTGTTGCTTGAAGAGGACGCATCGTGAATATTCATAGATAAATTCGAATAATAATTGGTAAGGCCGGTGAAGCTTGAATGTGTGATGCGAGAATGTTGTTTTTTTTCGGCTATACAGAGTGGGATCGGTTAGGATATTTCGCTGGATATTCGTGAGAACGGTGAAACGGGAAATCTGGTGGAGGAGGCTGATTTTTATAAAAGAGGTCCCGAAATGACATTGTTTGAATGCAAAGATCAGGTCCCTTGTGGTAGCGGTGAAACGGGAAGGATGCCAGAAATAACTAACTTGCTTGCATGTGAAACAGGAAATGTGATGAATTAGGATAATTATATTTGAAGAGCTACCGGAGTTCGCATTGGTTGGAATGTATCAGCAGAGCATTAGAGGTAGCAGTGAAACGGGAAGGATGCTATAGCGAGGTCTTTAACTAAAGTGAAATTTCGACCAAACATGATGAATTGCTCGATAGTGGCCGATTGAGTATTTGATGGGAGAGTAAAACTGGAATATGTTTCTAATCGTGGATCAGTGGTTATTTCCAGCAGTTGTGTTCGGTTTCACAAGGTTTTCAATAGCTGAGGGCTCTAACTTTTCACGATCGATGGCGCGTTTGGAATAAAAATCAAATAAAATTAGTAATCGATAACCCAACCGCCCCTCTTACAGTACCTCACCTCCGGCGGGTTCCGTCGCGAGGGCGCCGATTCGCGAAGGGAGACGGTGGATCGGCTGCTGGCTGCGGCTATGGAGAGGAAGTACAAGGAGATGGAGGTGGGAATTGAGTTGTTATTGTTGTTTTTGTTGTTATGATAGGTCAAAATAAGTGGCAAAAATGGGTCAATCGTGTTGCGTGGTTGACTGGCTGGGGAATGATATGCCGAAAATGCGGAGGATAAGGGAAGGGCACCAGGAACCTTGGTGTTTCGATGTGGACATATATGATGCGATGCTTACCGGGTTTGATCAGTAGCGCTCTAGTTGTGCACATTTAATATGTTTAAATATGTTATCTATGCGATAGACTCCAATATGGGGCAGTCATTATGACAGTAACAATAGAAGGAGAGGGTGGGCACCAGGAGCGTTGATGTTTCGATGGGGACAGATATGGCGCGAGCCTTGCCGGGCTCGATTCGTGGCGCACAGGCATTTTAAATTTAATAAATAATTTCTATCTGTGTGAAATGCTCCATCATGAGCTAGAATTCTGACAATAGTAATAGGCTGGAGAGAGAGAGAGTTGATAAGGGAGACGGTGGACAGATTGTTGGTGCTGGTGGTAGAGAAGAAGTACAAGGAGATGGATTTGAGATTTTGTATTGTTTGCAAGCCTTAAATTGGGCAAAAAATACGAGATTAGAAGCAGGCAGGATGGTGTTGCGCATGCAACAAATATTGAATGGTTGTTGGAAATGTTTAGTTCTTCCTTTTCATACTTTCGTATAAAAAAGACAATAAATTCTCCCTGATCGATTATAATGCACACCATAGTTATTAAATCATAGCGCACAAGTTAGAGTGAGAGACAAAGTTGGGTAATACCGTAGTGGGAGAGTCGAGAAGGAAGGCGGTGGACAGACTTCTGGCGGCGGCTGTGGGGAGGAAGTACAAGGAGGGGGAGCTAAGGAGGGGGGGGGGCACCAGGAGTGTTAATGTTTCGATGTGGACAGATAAGGTGCGATCCTTGTCGGGTTCGATTGATGGAGTTCAGGTTGAGTAAATTAAATATTAACATTTTATCTAAGCGATAAATTCTAAAATGAGGCCGGAATTATGACTGTAGTAGTAGGGGGGGGGGGGAGTGAATTCGCTTAGGGAGACGGACAGAATGCTGGCTGCGGCTGTGGAGAGGGGGGACACAAGCGCAAAAAGTTGCGCAAATCGTCATAACTAGCGTTACGATTGTCTCTCAGATCGGCTAAATACCTGATTAAAATCCCAATTCCATGGGGAATCGAATGGACACGGTCACGGGTCACAAACTCGTCTGGGAAAGATTTATGAACAAATTTCAAAATCAAGATAGAAACCTGAAAGCATCTGGAATCGATAGCTAACTGTTAGAGCATCTTGCGGAAAAAAGTTCTGCCCTCTATTATTATCTGGAGAGGAGCAGTTTGAATTTGCGCTTTTGTCGTTGCGGTTTTGTCATGCCCCCGTGGAGAGGAGGTACACGGAGATGGACGTAGGAGATAGTGTGGAGAGGGGGATCACTAGAAGTGCACATGATACAGATATTCAGTAGTTGTTGGGAATTTTTAGTGAGACCTCTTCTGCGTGTTCATAAAATGTAATGAATGATCCTTATCCTTTTGGCTTATTAATCAAAATTGTCAGTGAAAACAAGCGTTATTTGTGATTCACTGGAGTATGGAATTGGCTGGATTTGGGAAGTGGGTGATTCTGATCGTGTACGTGGCGAAAAATTTTGGAGATTGAGAAATGGACGAAAAGGAGTGTTGCTACATGACCTGCTAGGTTGGCGTTGCGTAAGGATCACATTATTCGATGGGTACCTGTGCATTTCAGTGAATCCTTCGACATTCTCTTATTTAAAAAAAGTTTTACATTAGTCGACTCCGGTGCGTAATCCAAAAAAAGTCAGTAATGCGTAATCAGTGCGTAATTAACACATAATCAACGAATTTTGGAGGGGTTTGGGCTCTGTGAGTTTCTCTAAAAAACGAATACTGGGAAATAGGGAACCAGTATTGTTGGCGCCGCACATTCAAGCTATTGCGGAAAGGGTTCGATCATATGTAATAAGAGAGGAGAGATAAGAGTCCTAAAATAATATCTACTGAATAACTAATTAACTAAACTAATTCCAGTCCGCCCACTCCCTGACGTCCGCAGCGTACGGTGCAGCGAGGAAGGAGAAGGAGGAGAGGGAGAGGAGAGCAGGGAATCCGTTGAATGGAGTTGATTGTGAGTTGGTTATGGGATGGGTGAAGCTTAGGTGGGGCGGGGTTACGGAATATTCGTTTCAAAATGCGATCGACAATGAGTAAGTAGGAGTAGTGAGGCATAAAAGCTGCAGGGGTTCCGTTGCGCAAGACTATTAACTAAAACGCTGGATGGAAGTCTGAAATCTAGTGGAAAGTAGAGCAAGGAGGTAGGGAGAGGAGATGTGTGATTCCGCATTTGTTTTGTGTTGAAAATTAGTCTTCCTACAAAATTACGTTGCTTGACATTGGCTGATCAAATTGTAGTTAAGAGGGGTGAATTCAGGGGGGGGGGGAGCACTTTCAATTATAAGGTGTTCGCGAGAATAGGTCGCCGAATGTGGAGCAGCTGTAGTTGATATTTTTCTTCGACCATCCACAAAGCGTCTACTGGTAACCAACTGATTTTTTGATGATACATTGGTGATGAAGCCAAAATGTCACTGGGTTGCGCAGAATGAGAATGTGAAAATTTGTTCGTTTTCCGATTTTTGCCACGGGAGTCCTGAAATGATTGAAAGAGCCGAAATCAAATTACCCTTGTAGGACTGATGCGGCGTCAAAGTCCTGAATTTAAACTTTTTTTTTCGTATTCACCGCGCCGTACACATTGGTATTTCCAGCTATTCCGTTTAGTAATAAACATGGTGAAGCTCAAATCACACTGCTCTTTTTTAATTGCCATTTCGAATTTATTTATCGATTCAATTCTGCAGGTCCGCCGATGGCCGATGCGATCCTTAGTACTATGTATTGTGCAGGGCCAAGGGGCTGTCCATCTGGGTTGCGCACATGTTTCGATCTCTCGTCTCGCAATGCTCTTTTTCTACTCTTCGAATTTTGGGGGAACGCGTCTGAGATGAGGTCGAAAAGTAACGATACACTGTTTTTATCGACTATTATTCGGCAGGTTCCTCCCCGCCGATGGCCGATGCGATCCGGGCGCTGTGCACGGCGCTGGGCGTGAATAGTACTCATCCCGATCCGGAAGTGTCGTTCAGGTTAGTGTTATTGTTATTGGTGTTGTTGTTGTTGTTGTTGTTGTTATTATTTTATCCCGAGCGGGACCAGGGGCCTGTGGTAGTGAATAGTACTCATCCCGATCCGGAAGTGTTGTTCAGGTTGGTGTTATTGTTATTGGTGTTGTTGTTTTCGTTAGACTATATCCGATGGATGCTATGTAATGGGCGTGAACGCCACCCATCCCGATCCGGAAGTGTCGTTCAGGTTGGATTGTTTAATTATTAAAAAATATATATATCGCTACTCTACTTCACGCAACGATATTATTTTTTTGAGCCTCACACCTGATTGAAATTATTTCCTCGCTGTGATCTAGACCTCATAGTGGTAGTGTAGCGAGAAGCCTCCTAGTCACCAATCTTTGATCCAGATAAAATGAGCATTTGCGTTTCATGATTTTCATATACTTTGATGAATTGCTTAGTGGCTGATGCCATCACGAGACTTCGTTGAACCAATCAAAATATTTGTTTCAATAAAAAAGTAATTGATAAAATAATTAACCTATTTAAGGGCGGCCTGTCTGTACATTGAGCGCGAGCTGAACCCGGCTGCACTGAAGAGCTGGCTGGTCGAGGTGGAGGCGAAGCGAGAGGTACGGTAGCTTTCCAGGTGGGAGATAGATTGTAGGGGATTGATCGATGCCATCTGCGCAGAACTTGAGCAGTCGTGCAGGTGAACCTAGTGGCAATCTAGCAAGGCTGTTTTGTGCAGCTGAGATAGTCCTTGTACCCATCAGTATTGAATCCAATCAATTTCTTTACGAGATCTTGTTCAAACATCCAATATATATTCGTGTGTTGTATTTCTTGCATAGAGATGATTGCGTTGTGTGAAAGCCTACCTCGCACGATGTAGAACGACCCTGTGTGGTTCGTGTTGCAGCGATAGGTCAAATGACTAAACTGAACGGGGGCGCTGATTCATCCAGGTCTAGGTCTTTATTATCCAATCAACTTCCATAGGCTAACGATCTGGCAGCCTATGGCTATTTCATTCATCAAACATAACTCGTCTGCCTATATCTTTCCCAAGATCTCTCGCTGCTCTGACCGATAAGAGAGATAGCTTTGCGAATTGGACGGAGTATGGATTGAGAGAGTAAATAATATAGTTAATTAATTAACATTATTCACAGCGTCTCGACGTGAAGACGTCCTTCCCGCTGGGCGTCGTGAGCAACAAGGACCCGGCGGTGAATATTGCAGGTGAGTAGGGATGTCTAAGTTTCACACTTATGGGTTCCGTTAATTGTCGGACTCTCTCACTTTGCAATGCTCTCTCGCTTTGTTCGGTAGATTTTTAGCTTAAAAAAAGCCTCATATTTCCAAGAGTGTTGATATTTGCGGGTTGGTCTCTTTTGAAGTTACAGATGTAGTTGCTTAATGGAAAAAAGTGCTTGTTTACTAGTGAGTCCATCGGTCGCGTTTTTATCAAAATCGTATTAACGTTATCAGTGCGAGATGTCTGCTTTTTAGATCCCGTGGGTGTTTTTTTTGTGTGACTTTTATGTTTCAAAGGCATTTCGTAAACTGAGAATTAGGTTGCTTTTTTGATGATTTCAGAGTAGGCTTTTTCCTAGAAATTACTGACATGAATATTGAATCGCCGATTGCGCTCGGTGGAGGTGGGTTTCGCGTGCTGCGTATGGGCCATTGAGTGTGTTAGACCCAGTGATGAGCGTGAACCTCCAACTCCAGGTTTTCCGGGGGTACAAGAGGGGGATTTCAGGGGAGTCTAACAGTGAAAAATCGATATTTTTCGGGGGTACTGGGTCTGACCGGGGGTCTGATCGCGGGGGTACATCCCAAAGTTGGAGAGGTCGCTCATCACTGGTTAGACCATTGTTTGAAAATTGGCGGGAAGCGTTCCAGTAGCCAAATAGAACACTAGCTAGCTTTCCTTCAGTCTCTGGTATTTTTCTCGTGATTCAATAGTGCGTTCGGTGTTTCACTGCTAGCTGATATCCGGATGTCTGTCCGCATGTGTGATTCGAGCGGAAGACAGCATAAAATATAATATATACATTACAATACGAGGCAATTGCAGCTCAACTTCATGTGTGATCTATGATAGGATTCCTATCCCATTCCCTTTTTCTGTTTCATGAGATGGTGATATTCCGGCAATTACATTGTTGATCGATTCCTCGCTGATCCTTTGTGCGTAAAAAATCTGGTATGCGTACATCTTCTAGGTTTCAGGGATACCTTGTCGGCTTGCAAAACCGTTCAATTTCATGCAGGCCATGCCGATTAAAAAAAACAACTTGCCCGAATCTAGGTTACAGTGGCATCTGATATCGCCTTCCAAAATTTTGATGGATTTCTCACTGGCGGGATATAAATAATTATCTGTAAATATAACTATTTCTATTCCTGCAGCCCGTCTCATTTTCGTGCGTCTTCTAGGTTTTTTTTTGATAACTTTTTTCCCTAAAATGTTGATATTTTTGTTGGATAAACATAAATAATTATCAGTCGTCAATATTTTCAGCCCGTCTGATTCGCGTGCTCGCTCTGGACGGACTGAAATCGAGTCAGTCCGCGATCAACGCGACCCTGATCGCCTTCCAGAATACGGTAGCCGAGATGGAAAGGGAGAAGAAGGCCAGAAAATAATGTACGGTAGGGATACGGTAATCGATTGTGTTGTAAGAAGTACGGTAATCGATTGGCCTCATAGGATTACGGTAATCAATTGTGTTGTAATATGTTAGGTAATCGATTGTATGTAATAATTATGCACCAGTAAACTAGCTTTCGGTTTGTATACAAATGTACGGGAGATATTGTTCATGTTTTCACCATAATCTAGATTGATAAAGTTTTGTCCCTTTATTTTTGGTTTCTGTTTCGTGTCTAAAAAAGCGTTCGTAACGCTGATAATATCTGCACTGTTGATCGATTATCATGTCTACCGTTTTTTTCCTCACCTACCGTAACCCCCGCTCCAGGTACCGCAATGGCGACACCGGAAACGCGCGAGCGCCCGAACATCCTGGTGACCGGCTCGCCCGGCACCGGCAAGAGCACCCTCGCTGCTGCACTGGCGGAGAAGCTGGGCTTCGATCAGATTGAGGTGAAGGCTGTGGATAACTGTATACGACTGGTACTGTATATTACTGTAGGATGAAAGACAATGTAGATAGGCACTCGAATACTTGTTGTTTTCTAAACAGCAATGGCGGTTCTATCGTTTAGTTAGGATCTAAAAGTTATTTGAGGGAATGGTGGTGCGATAATTTACCGTGTGTGAGATGCATTTCAATCGAAATCCGCGATTAGCTTTACAATAGGATGATGTAGCTCTATTGCGACTCTATTGCACATTTTTTCGCGTATTTACTATATTATAATTTTTGCTCAACAAAAGACTTTGCTACTACCTTCCATGATTCGCGACTCATAAACGTGAGCAATGGTGCAGCAGCAAGTCGGGAGATATTAAAAAAAAACTTTATTTTAAATTGAAGTGCCTTTAAAAGTCTAACTTCATTTATCTTATCAGTAACCCTTCCTTACTCTTATTTCTACCATGATTTAATCATGGTACCGTACTCTTACTGCTACCGTAACCCAATCGATAATCCTACCGTAACCCATTATCGATTGATCTCCTTCACAGTGCTCCCGCGAGATCCGCGAGCACTCTCCAAGCTTTATCGTAGCCTAATTAATAATGCAACCGTACTCTTACTGCTACCGTATGCCAATCGATAATCCTACCGTAACTCATTATCGATTAATCTCCTTCACAGTGCTCCCGTGAGATCCGCGAGCACGGGCTGTTCTCCGAGTTCGACGAGCGCCTGCAGACGCACGTCTTCGATGAGGACAAGCTGCTGGATCATATCGAGGAGAGGATGGACAGCGAGAGGTACGGTAGGGGTACGGTAGGTCAGGAAAGGGGGTACGGTAGGTCGGGGGAGGTGATAGGAGGATACTGTAGGTCAGGAGAGGGTATGATAGGTCAGGGAGTATTAGGGTAAGATAGGACAAGCTGCTGGATCATATCGAGGAGCGGATGGACAGCGAGAGGTACGGTAGGTCAGGGTAGAGTTACGGTAGTGCGATAAGTCAAAGAAGGCGATAGGAGAGTATGGTAGGTCAGGGGAGGGTTCCCTAGGTCGGGGAAGAGGTACGCTAGGTTAGGAGAAGGTCTAGTACGGTAGGCTGAGATGAGGACAAGCTGCTGGATCACATCGAGGAGCGGATGGACAGCGAAAGGTACGGTAGGTCGGAGGAAGGGTACGGTAGGGCGAGGGTGGAGTACGGTAGGAGCAGAATTGGACAAACTGCTGGACAACATCTAGGAGCGGATGGATAGTGAAAGGTACGGTAGTACGGTAGGTCAGGGAAGCGAATAGAAGTTGGGTACGGTAGGACAAGCTGCTGGACCATATCGAGGAGCGGATGGATAGGGAAAGGTACGGTAGTACGGTAGGTCAGGGAAGGGGGTACGGTAGGTCGGTGAAGAGTACCGGTAAATCGAGGGAGAGGTACGATAAAATATGCCTACGGTAAAAGTTCGTTAGGAGAAACATGAAAGTCTGGTGAGAGCGGCGAATTGCTGATTTTGAGTGTGTTTCATATGCTGTTCATTTCGGGTTTCAACGTTTGGCTACCTTTTGAAGTTGCCTGCGGATTCAATACTCCCCAACCCGTCTCTTGCAAATCAAAAATAACCAAAATCCGATATAAATTGCAGTTGCGGATTGGGGGTTTCACAGTTTAATTTTATACTGCTAGGAATTTAGTCAACGATAAGATCCTTATGTCTCTTGAAATAATAATATTCATAAATTGATTATCATAACTATTATTTGATAATTCTCAGCGGCGGCGTGGTCGTCGACTTCCACGGCTGCGACTTCTTCCCGCAGCGATGGTTAGTGTTTAAAAAAAAATCATTATTATTAATTTAATTATTTGTTTATAAAATCATTGGCGCATTCGATTGGTCTGATTTTTGCGTATAAATATTAACAAAGGAAATGCGTGCGTTTTGGAGTAGGTGGTCACCCTGAATTAGAATGCCTCGCCATTTCAGAGTTTGGGCGTAACGTGAAGCGCAAAAGGCAGTAAGCAATAGTTTGGCGTGATGGGGGAGGCATTAACTAATCTCATTGTCAGCTAGTAAGTCTTGGTTAATCATGGTTGTTTTTGTTTTACCATTTCCACGGAACAGATATTGTATCGCGTCGATACTGCGAATTATGAGTAGATTGTGAAGCGCAAATGCAAGAAGTGTTTTGTAAATAAAAGTTTTGATTTTCTTTGGTTTACTCTATGACAAACCCGTCGAGCAGCAACGCCATGTCAGAGGCCACAAAAGGACCTTCGTATGCCACATTTTGGGCTAATTTGAGCCAAAAATAGAGAAAATCGTGCCACCGAACGACAAATACGTTTTAAAAAATGACCCAAAACCTAGACACGGTAAATGCAATAGGATTCACAATTTGTAATAGCATACCACACCTTGTGTCACGAGCGGGTGCCAGAAGCGCCGCACGATGCGACGATATGTGGAATTATGATTTTTCATCTCGGTTATCAAAGATGGATCTATTGAAAACTGAGCGATCCTGGTGACCTTGAGTTCATCGTGAGACGGGAATGTAAAGGGTGCAAAAAGTTACTGAGAGTATAATTAGCGACAGAAGCACTAAAGGGATTGAACTGTTTGGCCTTATATCTCGCATGTGGAGCAAAAGATTGATAGGTGGGTAAGTGAACTTGTTTTCTCAAAAAAAGTGTCATGATTGCATCGTGCCCATCTGGCTGTTCTTAATATTGAGATACACATGAAACAGAGAAATACATGGTGAAATTGTGATTCCCCTCTTATCAGCGGGTGAAGCCGCGTGGATCGCAATTCCTCCAACTTACATTATTATTCTTATTATTATTATTATTAAAGTAAACTAATTTTCCAGGTTCGACATCGTGGTCGTGCTGCGGTGCGACAACACGATGCTGTACGACCGGATGGCCGCGAGGGGATACCCGCCAGAGAAGATTAGGGTGAGTGCTAGGAGCGCCGGGTTAGAGTGAGGGAGATAGAGGAAAGTGCGATCTAGGTGCGCCGGGTTAAGAACAGCGAGGGGGATGACAGATAACCCGATGCTGTACGACCGGATGGCCGCGAGGGGATATCCGCCGGAGAAGATTAGGGTGAGCGCGTGCTAGCTGTGCCGGATCGGTGAAAGACTATGTGTGATCTGTAGAGATGTAGGTAGTATTTTTAATCTTCCGGAGAGCATACTTTATGCATTTTTTATATGCGAAGGATGGGACGATCATAATTTAGGGATGGGTAACAGTGATGTGGAATGCGCGGAGCACGGGACTTTTCTAGTTCCGTACTAGGCCACACCCCCTTGACTCCACCCCTTCCCCTCAATGGAGGGGAGGGGTGGAGCCCGCCTCCTACCTGCCCCTTTAGGGCGTAGGAGACACTCCAAAAAATGCCGATCAAGCGGCAAACAATCAGGCATAGGTACAGTGTACCGTCCGATTAGCGAGAGGAGAGAGCGCAGGGGGGTTATAGGGAGAGCGCGTTCTAGCCGAGACGGGTTAGGAGAGCGTAGGGAGAGGGGCGAGGAAGCGTGTGAGTCTCGCACTCTCTCGCTCGCCGCCCCTTCCCAAAGATTGCAAAAGACGAGAGGGAGGGAGGGAAGGGGGAGGAGCGCGAGGGGTAAGGAGGGGGAGGGGCGGGGCCTAGTACGGAACTAGAAAAGTGCCCGGAGCACTTGATCACCGGGTTGTAGGTAGGGGTTTGATTTACAAACAGAGTTCTTGGATTTTGTTTTTGAAATTAGAAGAGGCGGCTCGATCATGCTTTGAGGCAGCAGGGTTTGATATAAAATGCGTGGAGCACTTGATCACCGGTTGAAACCCTTACTTTTGTTATTTGTTTTGTTGGGATCATAATGATCATGTTAGCAATTGGGAATGCGCTTCTCGATGATTAGAGAATCGTGTGAGGCAGCAAACTTGTGGGTTTGCATTGGTGAGTCCGATTCGTCACGCGCCTCAATACCGAATGATCTCCCTCTCTGGGGTGGGTCAGATCGTGGTGAGAGGAGGCGTATTGATGGGCATCACGAGATTGTATTGGATGTGTATCCGCGAAGTTCACAACATTGTCAAAATACTATCTGCAATAGATCGTGACCGTGAAGCGCAAGAGCTTCTTGATTGCAAATGTATTTTAATTTGGCAATAACTTTAATTAATATAATCATTGCAGGAGAATATCGAGTGCGAGATCTTCAATTCGATCGGAGAGGAGGCAAGGGAGAGCTATGATGAGGAGGTTGGGAATTAGTTATTATTATTTATTTTGAATTGCAACGAAATTTAACTAATTCCAAATAATGCATAGCATCAAGCAGAATCGTTATGAGCTATTATGAGGAGGTTACTAATTATAAATTTAATTAGGAGCTATTTTAAAAAAGTAAGTCCGAAAGCCTGGTTCGAAGAAGAGGTTTTCTGAATTCGGGACTAACCCGCTGAACACACGTTCCACGTTAACGAGATATTTTACAGTGAAAGTAATAGCTTGAGCGTAGTCATATCAAAAAATATTTAATTAAGTTATTTAATTAATAATTATTTTTTATTTATTAAATAATGTCCAGGTGGTTCTCGAGGTGCCGTCGGAGTCGCTCGACCACATGCACGAGAACGTGGACAAGGTACTTATATTTTAAAATATATTGTTTAAAATTAATTTTAAGATTATTTTGACAGTGAACTTTAAGTTTCACAGAGTGGGTATCAACGAACAGTTGACTGTGTTGCTGATTTCGCTGTATCACCAATTTGGGAAAAAATAATTGACCGATTAAGTTTGTGGGAATACGAGGCGGCAAATATTTTGTAGCTTTAGTGTTTCATAGGGTTAGTATCAGGGATGGCTTCGCCGTTCCTTCATTATCGACTTGATCTCTCTCGTAAAAAAACATATCATTAAATAGTGTTGATGGAAGCATGCGAGCTTGTCCTCAAAAGCTGTTAGTTTGTGTTTCATCGAGTTGGTTTAAGCGCTTGTTCCGCTGGAGCTTCAATTTGAATTCCTCAATAGTGTCTAAAATCGAACCCATCAGCATTGGCGCTCCATTCTTTGAACCTGCGATTGGTATGTCATTTACATGGAAAAAACATTAATTGGATACAAGGGCAGTTTTGTTTTATTGGGTTTCTATCAGCCCGATGTGTTAGAGATTTCCTTTGAAAAAAAAAACATAATCCTCATTGGCCTTGGGCAATGGCGCTTCATAGGACAGATATCGATCACCTAGTCGGCATGGATATTACGAGTTGTGCAGTTGCAAAAAAACTAAACCACATTGACCACGTAGATTGAAGCGCCACCGAGTTGTTATCAGACTGATGATCTGGCTGAATTTGATATGGATTGGGCTTCCTGTCTACAATCAGAAACCAGCCAACCATGGGCTGTAGCTTTTCACCGAGTTTTGCTAGTCGATTTGCGTTTGTTGCAATAAAAGCACGTAATCCGTAATGACCGTGAGCACTGGTGCTTCATCGAGTTGATATCAGTTTAATGATATAGCTGAATTTGATGAGTTTCACAAACATTTCACAAACAAAAACCATCCAGTCATTACGAATACCCAACAATGGTGAGCGCTCCCTTCTAACTTGCGATCAGTGATGAGCGTGAATCACCAACTCCAGGTTTTGCGAGGGTTCAAGAGAGAGAGTATTCGGGAGTACAAATGTAAAAATCGATATTTTTCGCCTATTTGCCTATAGGGTCCACACATCAAAGTTGGTGGGGTCGCTCAACACTGCTTGCGATGGTACACTCATTCAGATATCTTTTTTTCTTATCGAACGGCGTCTCTTCCAAAAATATAACAAATCATCCATATTGCCCTTGTGGATTGACGTTTCGACTTGTTCCTATCAGTCCGATCATGTAATTGACTTTGATAACACGCGGGTTCCCTCTCCAAAAACAAACGTGCAAACTTTATTGACTATGGGTAGCGCTGTTTCACCATATTGATATCATTATTGATATTTGGTTTGCACTGATAGTTCACTCATTGTATCCGATAACGTAGGCATTTTTAAATTCCAGGTGGTCGAGCGGGCGACGCAGTGGATGCAGCGACGACAGTGATAAGGAGAGAGGAGAGGAGGGATTATCGATTGATTGATCTACCGAAATCAGTTATCGATTGATTGACATACCGTACCCCGTATTGATTGATTGGTTGATTGACCTACCGTATCCATTCATCCATCCATTCATTGATTGTCTAACGTATTAGCTCACTTTCCATTTGTGACCATTTTGTTGCCCTCTCTCATTTTGCTTCACTGTTACTCCCCCGTTGCGTTGTTGTTGTTTTTCCACGCTTTCTGGTAAAGTTATTTTCTCAACTATGCTCAATGTTGAAATTATTCTAGAGGTTTCAGTCCTCGGTTGTACCTAATAGAAAATTTGGAGATTATGGATGCGGTGGGGTGTGTACGGTAAGTGTATCGATCGATTCGACACACTTCTCATTTAGCAATGATCTCACGTAGATCAGAGTGACGAGAGCATGGGTAATTGAGAGTGTGGATACGGTAGATCCGAGGTTACGGTAGGTCCAGCCAATCGATAATCCTTTCCAGATGTGCCAGATGTGGACGAAGATTCGGTACGGCGTTCGCTGGAACCCCGCCGAGCGACTCGCTCTGGGCATCCGCGCGCTCGACCTGCAGAAGGTGCGGTAGTGACATTGCGAAACGCCCGAAGCTTAGGGCATGGGTGAATGCTAGACGCGCCGGGTTAGAAAGAATGTAGGGTGAGGGGAGAGGCGGAGCCACTGGCCCTGGGCATCCGTGCGCTCGACCTGCAGAAGGTACGGTAGTGACATTGCGAAACGCCCGAAGCTTAGGGCATGGGTGAATGCTAGACGCGCCGGGTTAGAAAGAATGTATGGTGAGGGGAGAGGCGGAGCCACTGGCCCTGGGCATCCGTGCGCTCGACCTGCAGAAGGTACGGTAGTGACATTGGGAGTCTTAGGGCATGGGTGAATGCTACGCGCCGGGATAGAAAGGAATTTAGCGTGGGGGGGGGGGCGGCCGAGCGACTCGCCCTCCGTGCGCTCGACCTGCAGAAGGTACGGTAGCATACGGTAGATGTCAAGTCAGGAAATACAAATATCTGGCAAATTTCCTAGTATTAAATGGTATTGCATCGAATGATTCAAAACTCCGTGCATTACATTATGCGAAGTTTTAATAAATGACCGAGCTTTGGAACGTGATGGACTTCTAGTGACTAGGAGATTCCCCGTTTCAAGCTTTGCATACGTTTCTTGGAATACTGGCCTTCTCGATAAGCCTATGACATCCGTCGTGTAACCAAAACATAGAAAATCGCATTGCCAGGCGAAGTTCTAGAATGCAAGTGTCCGCATACTGGGGTATTTTACGTTTCATGTCGTGCGTATGGTGCTAATGATAGGTTCTTTCTCGATACACTTAGGGCACGTGAGATGCTATCAAAATATATTATCAGATAAAAAAATGTTGAAAATTTGCAGTGTTCGTGGGCCAGGGGATGTCCTGTTTCGAAGTTTGGTTATGTTGCGGGGGCCTGCGCTTGTCTCGATCATTCTGTGATCTTGTGACTTAAACAAGACAATTAAATCCCCTTCTTCAGGTGAAGTCGATCGACATCTCGATGGACCCGCTGTACGAGGGCAACCACTCGATCAGGTGAGGGCGAGGGAGGCGTTTTGAGGGTAGAGAAAGAAGGAAGGAGCGGAGGAAGGGGGTCATATCTTTGTCTTGAAAAGAAAGTTACTCTGGTGTCCGCCCACTCTGGTAAAAGTTTCCTAGTAGGATCACAGTTGGGAGGGCCCCTCAGGCCTCTTCCTAGTAGTTTCACAGCTAAATCCTAGCAGGAACACAGTAGCAGGATCCTAGTAGGATCACAGTTGGATTTCCTACCAGGATCACAAGAGAACAGCCTTTTTCCTACCCGTCGCGTCTAGCACATGCCTAGACTATAAGGGCCTATTTTTTCACTCCCCTCGGACGGCGCTCGAACTGCTCTGCCGTCTACTGCTATCCCGCTAGGGATTGCCTTTTGGATGTGACTACCGTACATGGACGCTCCATGTGTGGTTTAGTTACGGTATGAGGCTAACTCGTACAATATCAATCAATAATACCGTATCTCCCCGTTTTGAGATTCCTACTAGGATCACAGTTGCAGAGGCCACTTTCCTAGCAGGAACACAGTTGACTTCCTACTAGGAAACCTGCAAGATACCCACTAGGAAGTCAACTATGATCCTACTAGGAAACTTTTACCAGAGTAGTTTCAACGCGCGAAACATGAGCCGGTTTCTCGGTGTTCCCGCATTTTATATAATATAACGGTATAAATTGTCACTCACAGTTGTCAGCTGACAGCCAAGGACAATAGAAAAAAATATCCATAATTACATTGCAGACCATCTTGAAGTTCTCCACAAATCATTGTTTTCAATCTTTTTTTCACCATCTCAGAAAGTGACACCGATAAAATATTGCATTGATATCTGCATAGAAATTGTGCATTATTTCTCTTGGACTGATTTCTAATATTTTACGATTTTTCATCGCTATCGCTATACACGAATCGGCTTTTTTTTGCAATGCTTTATCTGAGAGAACAATACTCATGGCCATGGCCAGTCGGCCGGCATATCCACGAGCTCATTCGGATGGCCAATGCAGGGATTCTGTGATAAATAGATTATTTGCGATAAACACGGCCGTTGGCATACCGATCTTGCAGCTCGCTTTCCAAAGGAAGTTCTTGCAAAATGAGGATCAACGTTTCCTCCTCCATCACAATGCACTTTTGGTCGGTAGGGCGTCATAGAGTGAACAGTGGAGAGAACAAGGGAGAAAATCAGAAGAGCGAGAAAGAGGTTCATAGTGGGGTGGAGTTCGTACTCTTGAAAAGTTGTTTTTGTACCCACCAGAGGCCGTTAACGATATATTATGATGTAGCTCTTCCACACACTCAACCTCATCTTCGCTCTCACTGAAAAGAGTGTGGGAGATCTGGAGGGTTAGGTGGATAACCTTTCTGGAAAGGAAAACAAACCTCTTCATTTTGCTCACTCTTTTCGTTCACTATGACCAACTGCATTGGCAGTTTAGAGTTTACGGTTATGTGCATCGATTCAACAGATACGGAATTGAGTAAAGTTGGAATCAAGTACTTCCCACAAGTTGCCATCAAGCTTGGAGGCAACTTGTGGGAAGTACTTGATTCCAACTTGTGGGCGGACACCAGAGTAAAAGCCAATGACAGCATGAGAGAGGCCACTTGATCAAGTGAGGTAGAGATAAAGTATTTGAAGGTAGTGTGAGGTAGGTCGGTACGGGAGGAGGGTGGGGGTAGGAAAAGGGAAAGAGGCTTACGAAGGTGTGGCTGGATTTTTGCGGAGTAATGAGTAGAGGAACGACTGAGGTGGAAGGAGGAAAGACATTTTTACAAGTTGAAATGAGTTTAGGCGTGTATTATTTTTCGTTATAATGCGGTTGTTCGAGGGCGAAGCAAATTGGTGGTGGGGATCGTGCAAACTTGCAAGTTTTGAGGGGTGGTAAATTGGCGTTGCACGGACACTACGTATGTTGAGGCATTAGGCGAATACAATGTGAGCTCGAATTTTTTTTGTTGAAAAAACCCATAAAATTTGCTAAACACCATGAACCACCGCATCCGCTGCCCTCAAAGCGCTGGTTACTGGCTTCTTTCGTTATGCGGAGTTGGTGTTGCAAGGTTCACACAAATTCTTTGACGTTATTAGGATCCAATATGGCTTGGTCATACACTACGGAAAAAAAACAAGAGATAATTACGCGAATGCCACCGTGCAATGTGGACAACTGGGAAAATCGCATTCTACTGTTGTCCTTACCTACCGTCATACGTGGGCAGGCATTCACCGAAGAAAAATTTACAGCCTGATGCCCGCAAAAATTGCAGACTGCCGTCATCAAAATAAATAATTTTTGCTCGCTTCTTTCGCTTACATTTTTTTTTCGAGACTTCACTTGGATGGAATATGCCCTTTCTTTCTTCAAATTAATGAAAATATAGAGCGCAAACCTAGTTGCTTATCTAATAGACCCAACTATGCGAGAGAATCTTTCGACTCCAACATTGAGCAAACATTTTTGCTTGCTGCTGGTATGTGGCAACAGGTAGAAATTTTTTTAATCTGTCGAAAAAAATTCGCAGACTAGTGTCCCAAAAAGTGCAGGGTGATGCCGGTGGACCGCGCCCACGTATGCCTACCGTACTCCGTTGCTCCAACATTCTTTATTGCATGGGGATAGGGACATACAATTTTATACGGCCTTTCGGGTAAAAATATATAAGCACTTTGATGTATCGTACTCTTTATCATTTCATGCTCCCTTCTTCTCAAAATGTTTTGGCAGGTGATAAATTGCTATTTATATGCTGGGGAATTGATGTTGCATGTGCCTTACGTATTGTGTGGCACAGGAGAAATCCAATTTTTCTTTGCTGCATTTGTGAAAAATAATTCAAAAACTAGAGGTACTCTTCATCTTACCGTAATCATCTTCCTCTCAGGACCTTCTGGCACGCAGTGATGACGCCGCGCGTGCGCATGACCAACCCGGCTGTGAAGGTGGGCGGGCATTTAAATTAATTTATATTTTTATTCTCCTCCATTATGTTTGTATCAAATATGCGCGCCATTCCTCGCTCATATAGATCATGTGTAACAGTAGTCTTGCTAGAATGTCTCGCGCTCATAGTAGTTGAAATCAGTGAAACAAATGGCGGTCAACTCGACTGAGAACGTGGGACGGGAATTAATTAATTGATTTATATAATCGGATCCGATTTCATCAGATGCGCGTGTCATTCGTAGCGTACATAGATCATGTGTAACAGTAGTCTTCCTAGAATGTCCCTCCCAAAAAGTAGGTGAAATGAGTGAGTATCCCGGCTGTGGAGGGCGTTAAATTTTTAATTTATATCTTTATTCTGCGCGATTTTGTTCTTATCAGATCAGCGTCCCATTCTTAGCGTACATAGATCATGCGTAGCAGCAACTCTCCTGGAAATGTATAAAATATTCGTATGCGCATGGCCAGTCCGGCTGTGAAGATGGGCGGAGAATTTATTAAATTATATTTTTTTCATCAATCGGCCATTCAAAGCTATCAAATAATCGTGTCATTCTTCGCTATGCAGACCATTAGTAACCGCAACCCTCCTATCTAGTAGGGTTGCGCGTTCGGTATCGGTATCGGCATACCTGTCCACGCCGGCGGCGACTCAATTTTTTTCCATGTATAGGGATACATGGGCGCGCAAAGGCGACCGGTCGCCTGTGCGCACCCATGTATAGGGGTTCATGGGTGAGAAATATTTTTTGTTCGATCGATAATTGGTACCGTATCTATAGTGACCTACAGTAACCCCACTTACCGTACATGACTACCGTATCTCGATTCGATCACCAACTGACTTTCATGTTTTGACCCATGACCCGGGGTTCATGGTCCAAAATGGGGTGGTAGGTCATGGTGGAGCATGTCCCTGAAACATATCCCAAAGTGTTCTACAGTATGCAATTATCGATTT
>LS487647.1:38866-77345 GCA_900490705.1 Pristionchus arcanus
TCAATTCATTATGTTCGAAAAGTAGCCAGAAACTAGCTGAATCATCAGTAGTAAGAACTACCCTTATATACCTCGAATATTATTGAACCATTTCAGAAGAGTAAAATATTGTAGAAGAATTGCGAGATGAAATACGAAAGAGAGAAGACAGCGATCGAACGGGAATAGAGGGAGAGGGAGGGGAGGGAGGAGATGGGAAGAGGTCGGCAATACCGACAAAGCCGGTATTGCCGACTCCTCTTCCCTTCCTGTCGGTATTACCGACGATGGGAAGAGGGTATCCCTCCCTCAAGAGCTCGTGCTCGCGAGAGAAGGGAAGAGCCTCCGTTAGCTCGGGAGTGCCGATCCCGAACGCGCAACCCTACTATCTAGAATAGGAAAGTTGGCAATGCCCATGTGGTTTTCGCAGGAACGCTATTGTTAGATCCTTTACTGTTCGCAAATCAAGCTGCTTTGCGAAATGATAACAAACGCGACATGCAAAGTGCACTTTCACATTCTAGGAGGATTGCGGTTGCGAGAGAACAATGTGAAGGCACGGGGTCCAGTTTAGTGATCACTGTTCGCTATTTTCAATTATTTCACACACTTTCTGGTCTGATCGATGAGGCAACGCTTGAATGTATGGTAGATTGCGTTTTTCAAACTCTAGTACTAGGAGGGTTGCGGTTGCGAGTGGCCTACGAGATGGCGCAAGGCATTGTTAATTCATTACACGTTGCTCAGACTTGTGAAAAAAAATAATGCAATTTTTCTAATTACAAATGCAGTGATGAGTAGCGGGCGTGAGTAGGGGGCAAAAATTCACAGTAGTACGCCAATAAATAAAAGAATTATCGATTGACTCGCTGCTATGCTTTCTCGACGATCAGAGAAGCGAGAGATCTCGGGAAAGTGTCAGACCATTACGTGTCAGCCCATTCTCTTTCTTGCATATCTTTTACTAACTATAAGAGAAGAACGAGGGTTTCCAACGACTCTCTCTATTTCTCTCTATTTCGATTGATCTCTCGTCGGTCAGAGAAGCGAGAGATCACGGGAAATTGAGAGAGTCAGACAATCAATATATTCTTCTCAGGTGAAGGCGAACCTAACGAACGACCGCCGCCCGCCCAGCTTCGTCGCCACCATTGGTGAGACTGAAATTTAATATTTTTTTACAATATTCGAGAAAATAACAGGTAAGACGTTGTTCAAATTTCCACTTTCTAGAAGCTGTTTTGCTTGGAAAATCATGAGACTGAAACAGTTTGAGAGTTAGAGTTTTAGAGTTTCGAGGATTTGGTATATTTTGAGGATTAAGGCGTTCTCAATCGCGCATTCATGTACATGAGATAATTACTTTAGTTTAGACATATTTTTTTAAGATTTAGTGATATTTGGTGACTAGTAATTTTCGGGTTTCATCCATTTGACATATTCCCATGAATGAGGCTAATGTCAATGGGTTGTGGGTATCCACTTATAAATACACCAATGATAAATATTTCACAGCTGATTAGATTGCCTGTGGTTCGAGAGGTTTTCCCATTAGAGACCTGTTAGCGTTTTCGGGTATATTGCGAAAAATGAGGCTCATATCAATGGATCCCCAGTATTGCATTCACTATTCACTAATTCAATAGTCGATTAATAATTAGCAGCGGACGCTAAGAAGCTGCGGTTCAAGGCTTACAATTTTCGGGTTTCAATGATTTGATATATTCAAAGAAATGAGGCTCTTATCAATAGACCACTCAAGGATATTCGAACAACTAATATAAATAAATATATATTCATTCTTTTCCAGCCGACGGCAAGAAGCTGCGTTTCGAGACGGACAAGATGCCGGCGGCCGACCTGGTCGCCACCTTCAACCGACTGCTGGGCAATCCCGAGGCGGGCAAGGCCGGCACCCGACCGAAAATCAATATGTAGAGGGTACGGTAGCCTATTGATTACTGTAGTCAATGTGTAGGGAAGACGGTAGCACTGCCGTCTATTGATTACCCCGTCCTCTATTGATTATCGTAGTTGAATGTCCATCCTATCGATTACTGTGATTAATATGTAGGGAGTACGGTAGCTATTGATCACCCTGTTCGCTATTGATTACTGTATCGTGAGACTACGGTAGGCCCTCTTCCCCTATCGATTACTGTAGTGATGAGGATCTCGAATCGATAGGGCCTTGTGTACTGTAGATTGAGTTGTTTGTTATTTGTTTGTTCCCGCCGTAACCAGTTGTTTTGCAATGATAAAGTGATTTTTGAATCTGCGATGATTATTTATTCCATAGTGAATCCAGATTGAATGATGATGGAACGGGAAATAAGTTCGTTAGATAAATCAGCGAAAAATATTGGGGAAAAGGCATGACTGGAGAAAGGGAGAGTGGAAGGGTTGTCTAGTGTATGTACATTGGAAATGAGTGCACTCGGAAAGAAAGGGAAGGAAGGAGTGAATGGATACAAAATAAAGACGTAGAGATCAAAGATCATCGGTGCAGAGAAGTGCGCGTGTGGATATGTGCTATCCCATATAAACGTGTGTGGGTGTGGGTGCGAGGAGATACGGTAGTTGTGCAGGGATCAGGGTGAGAATTCCAAATCGTCGTCGGGTTACTATAGCGGCACCGTGGAGGTGTACTGTAGACGGAGCTCGCGAAGTTGCGTCTGAAGGTCATCCGCAGCACCGTTCGAGTAGGGACAGCGGGGTGCCTGGAGAGGGGTACGGTAGGTTAGGATTACGGTAGGTGGCACTGGCTAAGTATTGATTTTTCTCATCTTTTTTTCGAAAGGAAAGCACAGACAAACTATCCAGGGCGCGGCAAATGACTCATAAGCCCACGCTGAAGCATAACTGATTTCGAATTCCTAATTCGTTCGGAACCACTAGTAATGAATTAGGTTATGTTTCAGTCTCGATTCAAGTGGTGATTGAAGATCTGATGTACGATAACGCGTACCCCCTTTCTCAATTATCACTTCTCAAGATACGTTTGTCCTTTTGATATCATGTCTGATTGTCGATTAATTATCAATTACCTCATCTCCATTGACCCCATTCGCTGCCTCCTCCTCCAGTAGCATCTCGTCAGGGAGGTCGGAGGCGGAAGAGGAGCGACGAGTGACCAGGCGGTGCTCCTGAGGGGAAGATTGGGGTTACGGCAGAGCACGGCAGAATTGGGTAAGAATACGAAATCCGGTCTTCAGCGCCTTTCCAGGAAGCCGGTGACCCGTGACTATTCCCAATTGCCTTATGTCTTTCCTAGTAACCTAGCGCGCGGTGTATATCTCAATTTGGCACCCTGGTGCCCGGTGTAAATCCCAAATTGCCACTCACCTCCTCAAATCCGGTCCTCAGCTCATCGATCACGCAGGCGATGAGCGTACGCCAGGCCCGTGACGCCTCGCGCGTCTTCTCAAACGGCGATCATTGGGGAATGAGGAGGTAGGTTAGTGGTGCGGGGTGTACTTATCAAATTGAGGGGGTGGTGGAAGGGGTGTATTTATCAAATTGAGGGGGTGGTGGAAGGGGTGTATTTATCAAATTGAGGGGGTGGTGGAAGGGGTGTATTTATCAAATTGAGGGAGTGGTGCGGGGTGTATGTTTCAAACTGGAGAATCGAGGGGAAGGGGGTGCGGGGGTGTATGTTTCAGTTTGGAAAATTGAGGGGGATTTTGAAACGGGGGAAGTGGAAATCTCACGCAGAACTGATAATCTCCAGTCACTACTATCTACTGTGGGATGAGTATTCACTGAAACAGAGGTTGAATCTGGTTTTAAATTACCAGCACACTTAAAGTGACACTCTTTCTTCAGAACCAAGTCGAATAAGGAAAATCAGAAAGTAATATTTACCTGGCACGATTCGAGTCCGCAGATTCTCTCCATGACAATCTCGCCGAGTCTCTCCCAGATCTCCCCTCCGAAATTGCAGCTGCGAGCGAGAACCGCGTGAACGGCGCCCATTCTAAACCGTATATTACGTAAATTATCAGTAATAATATACTTTGTGATATAGTGCGTGAGCTCGCGCACCCAATATTATATTAATATGTTTCACTAGGGCTTCATCATCATATCGCGAGTTTGGCTTTTGATGTGGATGACTTTCGTGGTTTAAAATGTATGCGATCCTAAGGGGAGCGCTCCATGACGATCTCGCCGAGTCTCTCCCAGATCTCCCCGCCGAAATTGCAACTGCGAGCGAGAACCGCGTGAACGGCGCCCATTCTTGAATAATAGGATAAATCGATTTTGGGCTTAAAGGATTCGGTGAAATTATATGTTTCATCGGTGATTCATCAGCGTATCGCTGCGTAAAGCTTTGATGGTGTGCAGTTACGCAGTATACAAAAAAATATTAACATAATTTTTAAAAAGGTAAAGTAAAAAGTATTTACCGTCTGATCAGCGTGCGAAACTCTTCCTCGTCGTCGATAACAGCGAGGAGATCGTCGAAGAATCTGTGAATTTGAATTATTATTTCTTCGATTGGATATAAATAAGGTTCATTGTCATTTCAAGATCGTGTCTTCTAGATTGCTGATGATTGTGCTCTGCCTTTCGATGGGAAAAATATAATTGACTTCGAAATATAATTTATTTCCCGGTTACTCTAGATCTTTTTGGTAATTTGGCTCCTACTCCCTTTGCGGCCAACCTGAGGTGCTCATCCAACATTTAGCAAGTCTAGAACCAGTCCGCAATTTAAACCATCGATCTCTACTTGTTGCCAATCATGTGCGTTGCTTAGAGATTTTACTCACTTGGCAGCCAACTTGATAATATCAAGTTGGCTGCCAATTGAGTATTATGCTCATCCAGCGTCGCCGCATTCTCACTACCATGTATACCCTATTTTATACACAATTTCAAACATTTTTTCTTTTATTTTCTTGCATTATTTTGCGTTTAGCTCTTGAAATATATAAAGAAGAACCCACACTTGGCAGCCAGCTTTATGTGCTCATCCAGCGTCGCCGCGTTCTCACTACCCTATTTTATACCCAATTTCTAACATTTTTTCTTTTATTTTCTTGCATTATTTTGCGTTTAGCTCTTGAAATATATAAAGAAGAAGCCTCACTTAGCCGCCAACTTGATGTGCTCATCCAGCGTCGCCGCATTCTGCCCGTCGTTGTTGAAAGCGTCCACGAGGGCTGCCTTGTAGAAGATCTAAAAGTTTAATTGAGTTATCGTCTTGTTTGATCCTAAAATGATCAGAATTAATATCTGCTGATGAGCTTCTCATATTGCTTCCATGTCAAATCGATGACTAGAAATGCCACAGCGTTTTCCTTCCCCGAATCAGAGTTGTAGTGACAGCTACAACCTTGGTGACAAAGTGGCCGCAATGGTCTCTAATCTCTTCGAGTTCGTCGAAATAATAATGATAGAAAAGTTGTTCTATCCGCATGGAAACTACTCACTGTGATGAAGAAGGCCTAAATATGCATCTTGTGTCTAAAATAAATAGGCTACCTGCTTCACTTTCGGGCACGCGATCTCTAGCTCGAGGAAGATCTTGCGGAATGTGGAGTTGGCCTGCAATTACTTGAGATTAAACAGAAAAAGGAAGAGAGACACTGCTGGGAAGAGACTAGATAGGAAAGACTTCCTAAAGAAATGCGGTTGGATGTTTCGGAGATGTATAACATGCCACTTTTATCTGTTAAGTTCGTTACCGATCCATCGATTCTGAGTTGCATCACATTAATAAATATTCAAAAATGACGGTCAACAACAGTACTGTCGGCAATTTCCAAATATGTTTCAAGTTCCATACTTAGACAATCAACTACGCAGCAATTCTGATTTCATTAATTCTGATTGATACAAAAATGATCAAACCTGAGGACGAATCAGTCTCCATGACACCTGGATGGCCTGACGTTGAGAGAAGGAGAGAGAGGCGAGCGAGGATCCTGGAATTAGAGTTTAGGACAGGTTCTGAATTTAATATTCGGTGAGGGCAAAAGGAATAATCATGGATGTATAATATTATGGGTAGTCTGGCTTTACGAATTGGATAGCACTGCCCATAAACCCTCGCAATGATCTCTGAAGTATCATCGAACAATGCAGGCGATGAAAATTATATTTGTAAAACAAAATATCCACATCTATCGACGAAAATGACAGGCGGCGCTCTTGGTGAAGAGCTGAAACTCATTGCGCATCAAAATCGTTTGTTCGGAATTTTTTTTCGATCATTTTGTCTCTTGAATATTTTTCTTCCCTTCGACTGTTCTATTTTCGAAAATACTCCCATCACCAGACGATAATCGTTTATGCCCATCGCTCTCTAGGGTACTCGGTAGAGTTTTCGAAATTCAGGTCAGAAACACCTAGAGATCACTCTAAATTGAGAGAGCCAGACACTACCTACCGCTAAAGGTATTCCCTCTTTCCCAAAAACCTCTTTGTTTACAGAATACTGTTCTTTAGTGTATCCATCACCTCTCTTGAGAGATGCCAGACATTCGCCAGATAGAGCTCAAATTCAAGAGATTCATGCATTCCCGGTACAGACAATCCGTCTCCCCCGAAAACACCACATTATTGCCGGCCCGTCGATTTTCCAGGTAAAAGCTCTCCGTTCGATCTCCGGTTGCTTGTTTTTATGCGAATTGGTAATTTGAAATTTCGATTTGAAATTCGAATTTCGAAATCGGTTGAAATCGCGATTTCCGGTTGTTTTTGGTTATCATGCGGTGATTCGAACATCACTTTGCACCTGAAAAATAAGCGCGTAAATATTGCGCAAGTTTGATGCGGAAATCGCGTTAGCGTAATGCGTCAACTTTAGGTTTTATCATCTCTATGAGTCACTCGAGCGATGAAAAATTGAGTTGCAACTCTCATAATTTCTCCATGGTCTATCGTCCCACTGGTCTGCGAGAGAACACAGCGAAATGAGAGAGAATGATGTAAACACTCAGCCCTTCCCATCATTTCATTAATGGGGAAGTTGCTAATTTTGCAGGGAAATTTCAGCAACTTGCTTCAAGTTCGCACGTGCACATTTGGAGCGGATCTTTGCAGGAATCTTGCAGCTCTTTCGGATTATTTCCTAAATTCTCCGCAAAATTTTCCAGATGTTTTCCCCGAAGAAGAACAAAGGAACAAGTTCGCGAACAATCAAAGATCTCCTTTGCTGCTCTCAAGGATCACTTTCCGCTTCCACTTCCCGCTTCTCTAACTCTCTCCATTTCCCCTACTCTCTAGATCTCTCTGACCAGCGAGAGATCACGCAGAATGGAGAGAGAGTGAAAATTGTCTGACTCTCTCCAAATCACACACTCTCTCACCCACTCTAACCCCATTGAAACCTGGAATAACATTGAAATCTCGGTCTTAGTTCCTTCATTCGAACACGAGTCGGTATCGCATTTCGCTCGTGCTGCCAACAATTTTATGGGGTCTTTCCGTGGCTCAAATTTCGCCTAGGCTTTTGAGTACAAAGCTTGGATAGCTCACGAGGTTTGCGAAATGTTCAGGTTATGAAATCCCATCAACCAGAGTTGACCGGTTATCTTGTCAAAATCATAACAAGAACACGTGGTGTAGGAACGAATTTCCGGAACGGTCTGATAATATCATAATTCTAAAGTGGCCAGACTATTTTCGATTCACAGACGATAAAGTGACATCAGTGTGTTTTTCGGTTCCTAAATTCGGTTGCCCGATTCCGTTAGAGTGACCTACTCGGATATTCCAGTGCATGGGATGGGCTGACTTGCTTTCCCACCGGAAGAAAAGAGGAATTCGAAAGAGCGGCCACATCATTTTGGGGTGAATAATTTAGAGAGTAGGAGGGCTGTGTCTTTTTCATCGTTTACTCGACTTTGGAGTTGAATCTGCGATGTTTCCAACCCACAGCAAAATAAATGCGGAGTATGTTTCAGAAGATCTTCAAAAGCACCTGATTCAGTTCACATTAATCGATCAGGGGCAGCCTGTTTTAGAAACTCAATTATTGAATCAAGCAATAGCCAATCATTTCTTGTGTTCTGTGTCTTTTGCGATCGATGGAGTCGAGCCTTTGTGAGAGTCATAATTAGTCTCACCTGAAGTCTGTCTACTGGATCTCGATCTCGACGACTGCTCTTATTAACTACGAACTTTCCATAGCGCTCTAATCCTAACAAGCGCTCCCCATTTTCACACCATACTTTCGCTAGGACACAGTATTCATAGAATAATAAATGCTATTGGGGTGTCCCACATATTTTTAGACTTTATATTGAGCGAATTATTGCGAATGAACTGTTGTGAATATCTTTATACCTATTAGTGTAATAGTATACGGTACCCCTAAAGTAATTTATCGTGCATCTATATTCGGGAAGTATTTCCTAATAATGATGCAATATTCGAAATAGACGATTTTCTCCCCGTATCTTGGAAAATTTGGAAATCAACGGAGAAGTACGATAAAATTTTGCGGCTATGTCAACATTAGCGTATGAGTGCGTGCTAAAATTTGAAACATTTAAACTATTAATTTCTCGAAAAATGACTGTAGCCGGTCAAATTAAATGTAAAAGTGACATTGTCTGTTGAGCACTTTTTGAAGTTTTTCTCAATTTCTCTCTTCTTAGGCAACCGTGGAGGCTCAATTTATTTTGAGGATGTACTATCCTAAGTGTACAAGCAAATGGTGCACTTGCTACAATATTTTACTTATTTGATTTTAGTAGAAAAAATAAAGAATGTGCGCAAAAGGATGTTTATTGCGTAGTTTTGGTAAAAAAGACGTAGTGATGGCATAATGCATTTTCAGATTTCGATTTTATTCTCCTTTTGCACCTTGCCAGGTCAACTGTCTATATTAGTGTAGAATTAATTTTAGCTTTTATAGTTCGTAATATTCAGTGAAAAATGTAAAGTATTTCAAAAAAATTTAAAATCAAACTTTTTCCATTAATTTATACAACTTTTTTATAACGCGATGATTCATCTTGTTTGTATTTGGAAATAATAGAAGCACTTGCAGACTACGCAGAGCACATGCCAATATTCTAATTTGATTCCTTAGAAGGAAGTTATTCTAAAAGTCTAAAAATATGTGGGACACCCTGATACCTGAAGTCCGTCTACTCGATCTCGATCTCGACGACTGTCGACTGCTCTTGCGAAGCACGGACGTTGCAGCTGCAATGGATGAGAGTAAAGATGAATATTTAGGCGCCCAGTATTTTCGAAAATCGACTATATTTCTGAGAAATCCTTCTACACTCATTGCATGTTTCGGAATCAGACTAGGCAACTTTTTCCTTTCCTGAAATCGAGTAACGAACGATCTGATTCTCCCATTTCTCCGCGCTATCTTGTCTCTAACTGACGAAAAATTTCGTAGAGACTACTATATTTCCCTCCCTTTTTCACTTTATATAGAAATGCAGCCTAAAAACCAATGAACCATTTCACCCATCAGCAAAAGTGACGAATCCCGGAAGTCCTTTCAATTGTCCAATTTAGGCTCATTAGCGCAGACGTAGAATTTCGAAACGTCCATTGTCTTTCCAATTGTTCAATTTTCCCCGCATATCCCCAAGTTTTTAAGTTTTTAATGCAGGAAAGTGGTCATTGTTTCTTCATCTCGGCATCTAATAGGCCTCCGAAGGCCAATGTACAACGGGTCCTTCTGCTTGTCCCCATCATGCTTCCCTTCATTTCGCCCAGCCTATACTTTAGCTGCTCAATTAGGCAAGGAGCTCCTTGGTTCCCAAGAAACCAGGTTTTGACCATTCAAATCATCATCGATACTCGATTTCTCTTGCCACCTAGGCATCAAGAGTCATGCTTTACCTAATCCCCGTGACAAGGATGTTTTTTTGCCATCTTTCCTCTACATGAAGTTACTCATTTGGCATGAACTCTAGGTGGAAGAAGAAGGGGAAGGGGACAAGGGAAGAGCCTTTCTTGCCTTCTTTTCTCATTTTTTGGTACTCTTTCTTGCTTCTCCGAGGGCGAAAGAGAATGCAAAAGTGAGAAACTAAAGGCGAAAAGGGGACATTCTTCCCCTTCATGGGACAAGGCCCGTTGTTCTGGAGCATGCGCTTGGCTGGGTTTCTGTGTGTATACTCTCGTCACAACGGGGTTTTGGGAAAATCGATATTCAACATGAGTGAACTTCGTTATTTAAATTTAGTTCAATCTCTAGTCACATCGGAGCGGTTGAGGGGTTTGGGAAAATCGATAATGAAGAACTCAAAATACGCTCAAAATGTGAACGAAATTCGATAAGATTGTTTGTAAAGTGCAAAAGAAATAAAAATCGCGTGCTCTTCTCGCTGCGTCCTTTGAGCAACATTTGAAACACAACCGATTTCGAAATTATCGTTTGCACATCTTTCGAATCCAGTCCCGCATAAGGAACTAGCATCCCCATTTCCCCGTTCCCGTTTTCGTGTGTGAAATTATTCGCAAATTCTCACAAGCCCAATTGAATTTTCGAGTATGTGGAACGGGGTATCGGAGGAAAATTGGCCGAATAATAGCGAGAAATATGAACGAGGTAGGGGAAAATGGGATGGAATTGTATTCGGATGAGGTGGTTCCGAAAAAAGGCGACTGTGATCACTATAGGTGCCAGTACCAAGAAAAGATTTGGCCCTGGGGACAGAAATGGACTAGTGGTGAGTGGTGTAGTAGTGATGCTAACAGAAACAGTTGAGAAAGCTATCATGAAGGATTACACTAGTGTCCATAGTTTGGAAGCGCATTGCATTTTATGTGAGCGGCATTAATGCTCTTGCGAGGAAGTGCGTGCAACTTTGCAGAAAGCGCTGCTTATCGAATCATGATCAATTTAATGCGAAATGAGGAGAGCATTGTCTTCACTAGCCAGGATTAATGGCGACTACCCCTCTCTCTACGGTAACAAACGATCCCATGTGATATTTCTCCGACCAGAATACATCAAAGAAACCGAAATTTAAAGCAATACACAGTTCTTATAGACTGGGATCCTCCCGATAACAGAAAATCTACCTGCAGCTGTGGCGGCCGAAGTCATAGCCCAAGATGAATACTAAATTCAAGCCACGTGAGCGCACGCCTATAAGTACCCGCTCTCGAAAAATGGGGGAGGGACTCTCTAGATTGGTGATGCGATAACTATATCAGATGCGAATTAGAGTGGTGATAACACTTTTTAGCCGTTAGATAAATCCGTTCTTTCGTTCTACCTCTAAGGGGTGAATGCAGTTCGAAAAAGGGCAATCGGCTCTGCATTTCACGTGCTCGAATTTTGCGAAATCGAGTGTGAAATGAAGACATGATTATCCTTATTTTGAACTCTAACGGTGAGCTAGTGAGGATCTTCGATTTGGAAGTGGAGAACTGCGCAGTAACGCAGTACATGCAAAAAAATTTATTTGGAGACCTGAGCAGTTATTAACATTCGCGTAATCCATGGAAAATGAAAAGTTTTTTTTAGTTTTAAAGTTTTTTTTTAAAACAGGACCACGGACGATTACTATTTGCTATCAATTCCGCAATTGAGACAACCGTGAAACTCAACTGGAATCAGCCAATAATTACTTCAGTTTTGAAATTTTTCATCTAAGTGACACTACTAGGACACTTCTCGACCCAATGAATATTTTCCGACTCTTTTTCTCAAAACTACTGAGAACTCAATTAAACCGGACCGGCGCTCTCCTCCTGGACGGACTGCGCGCGGCGGAATTTGGCGCGCGCGGCTTGCGACGCGATCACTCGGGGTGGTCCTCCGGCATTTCCCGGTTCCGGTCCTCCACCAAATCCCGGTCCTGCTCCCGACTCCATCTGCATCGAGTAGCGGCCGCGGCGTCTGGGCGAGCGGGGCATACGGTAGGTGGGGTACGGTAGGTCAGGCGGTGGGACAGACAGGATACTCGGTGGGTACATGGCGTGGGGTACGGTAGGTCAGATCGGATACGGTAAGAGTGCGGTAGGGCGCGACGGCGGGTCAGATAGGTGAGACTGACTCGCTTGCTTTCGAAAATATTACCCAGGGGGCGGATGCAAGCGAAAAATAAGGCAAACAGAAGAGGAAGGTAAGTGAGAATGCGCCCTCTCAATTTCGCCTGCTCTCTCGCCGGTTAGAGCGAGCGAGAGAGTGTGGGAAATGGAGAGAGTCAGAGAAAGAGGAAGGAAGGTGGCAGAATGGTAGATTATGAGAACGGAAGGCTTAAAGTCCAGGCGGACCAGGAAAATACGAGGTAAGATTGTACGTGCGGGTGCTGGAGAAAATGAGGGATCGCTTGATTTGGGCAACGAGGTAAGAAAGAAAGATTGCGGTGTGAGTACGGCAGGTCATACGGTTGATTAGATGAGTGATATCATAAGATAAATACAGAAGGGAGATAGCGGACCGAAAGTAAAAAATGGAAGAATGAAGTTCTCAGGAGACAATGATCTACTAGAAGAGAAGCATGCTCGACTCCTCCCCTTTCCCTGACTGGAGAAGTGGGTTGGAATACGAGTAAAATTGTTGCCAGAGATTGAAAGGAGAATATGATATGTTTCAGATAATCTGTATAAACCGATTCTGGTTAGCGATGATGATCATGTAGATGAAGCTGTTGGAAAAAATGAAGTTCTCGAAAGATCTAGAGAATGATTTATACTAGAGTAAGAAGAGAAGAGCATGCTCGACTCCTCCCCATTCTCTGAATGGGGAAGTGGGTCGGACTATCAGTAAAGAGTAACATAAAATGAGCGTCATCCCACCAAATTAAGATGGTTGAAAAATATCATATTGTGATATGTTTCAGAAAGTCTCTATAAACCGACTTTGATTGGCAATGATGATCCCGTGAAGATTAGTATCCGAAAAAAAGGGAAAATTATCTATTAGAGTAAGAAGAGAAGAGCATGCTCGTTTTCCATTCTCTGAATGGGGAAGTGGGTCGGAATAGCGAGTGACAATGTTACCCGAGACGATTGAAAGGAGAAAATGATATGTTTCAGAAAGTCTCCATAAATCGATTCTGACTAGCAGTTATGATTGAGTAGTTTGAGCATGTTGAAACAATTCAAAAGAGACGATGATCTACTAGAGTAAGAAGAGAAGAGCATGCTCGACTCCTCCCCTCTCTCTGAATGGGGAAGTGGGTCGGAATAGAAGAGCGACAATGGGTTGGGAGAAGTTTCTTTCCGAATATCCATCTTATTTATTATTTCGGGGCTATTTGAGCTACTGTAATAATAGGCAAAGGATCTTTGAAAGAAGACTCGAGAAGAATAAGAAGAAAGAAGAAGTTTTCATGGAAAAGGGCCGGATTGGCGGGGGGGGAAGGTCAGAAATATATTGGAATAGGACTCTTATTTTCCACTAGAAGAGCAGACTCCCATCTGCGAACGAGCTATTGGGCTCGATTTGACAATGATGAGAGAATGGAATATGCTTCAGGCATGATACAAGAGAGGATAGAAAACGAGTAAAATAATACTGGACTGATATTCTATTGGAAAGGAAATAACTGTAAAAGTCAAGATGTGAAATAACGAAACGTCAGCTAGAGTTCGAAATACGGGCGATGGTCTCTTCATTTCACGCACTCTCTCGTCACTCTGACCTGTGAGAGAGCACGTGAAATGAAGAGATCACCCGTATTTCGAACTATAACGTCAACCGAATCTGGCCGATAGGAACTAATAAAGTGCTCTCCCGCACGCAAGCGCAAGAGTAAACCAAGCAATAAAGTGACGTTGCCGAGAAAGTCATGCAGAATTATGATGGGGTGCTACTTAAAAAAGATCTGATTTCGCTGACTCTTGGAAGTAATAAACGTGTTGTCCTAGAATACAAGAGCAGAAGTCAACCGGGGGCAATAAAGTGATGTTGAGGGCTAATGCAGAATTCTGACACAGAAAGTGGCGTCGGGCAATTTCCTTTTTCCTCGAGAAGCAAGGGCAGCAAAAGTGAAAGAACATGACAAACGAGGAGTATTCGCACTATTAATTTCCGTTGTATCTCCTGTTAGAGGAGAATAGCATGAAGAATGAAGAGGCTCAAGTTCCGTTACTTCTGCTCACAAGGGCTTAAGCAGTTTTCATTTCCTCTTCGAATAGGAATGGTGAAGGCTGCTGGTGTAAAATGGGAAGCTATGTGCGGAAGAATCCCTGATACGTGGACGAATAACATCATTCACCAGGCACATCTGTCAAAAACGTATAATGTCTAATGTTTTCGACTGGGGGAAACAGAGATATAAAGTTAGTAAATCGCCTGAGCCCATGGATACAAACGCAAGGTGCGTGATACTTGAAGGAAGGACGAAGAAAAAGTTGTTATCGGAATGGAAGCAGGGACACCATTTGTAGGCTACAATAATGCAAACAAGAAAACAATTTTCTGTCTGGACCTCCCTCCATTTCTCGCGACCGGCTAGATTTCAGGATGGACTGAGGCATGTGAATGGGTAAAAAGAACAAAGGAGGCATCGAGAAGTTGACTCAACGATGAGCAAAGTAGGGTCACTTCTAAACATTAAAAATCTAATGATTGCTGAAGAAGATGCTACGAAATTCTACGAGAAACGTGTAATAGTTCGTGATCTTGCAGATAAAAATAGGAGAAATCGTGCCTAGTACGGAGCGCCCAGTCTATAAACACTATCGAAACGTAGAATCTCGTGGTTTCGAAATGATGAATGAGCCTCGCCAAATCCAATGCCACCCTATCGCTAGGGGCAAAGGTGAAGTGTATGCATAGCAAATTCGCAATTCGTCATTGTGACAGCAATCTCACAAGGTTTCTCAGAAGGAGCAGAAATGGGAGGAAAGGATTGAGAAGCGACCATCTCTCTGCGATCCATGTGCCATCCCTAGACAATTTCATCTGCCGAACGAGCGACCAGAAGAGCTCAGAAGTCATTTTTGAAAGTCGAAATGATGAGAAACTCTCGTTGTCTCTGGAGTTTGGCTTCATGACAGACTTCTATCACTTTCTATCTGCTATCAATGTGCCTTCCACTCACAAACCCAGAATTCATACAGGAAATGGAACGATGACTGTATGATTTCTGGTTTTTTTCCTGTTTTTTTTCTTTTCTTCTGGGTCTTTCTGGGTCTTTTTCTGGTTTTCTGGGTCTGAATTTCTTCTTTCTGGAATTTCTGGGTCAGAGTGGGGCCACATTGAAGAAGTGACAGAGATTGTATGCTACAACCAAGCTAACAAGGTTTGAGAAAATAGAGGAAGCGAGTACTGTAACACATGAGTCTCGCGAGAAATATCGAGGAACGTTAGGTATGGTCCGCGTTTCCGGTATAACTTCCGGCCTACACCTCAGAACATTTCACGAATATGGTCTAGATGGCGAGAAATCTTGCGAAATGAAGAGAGAGAAGGAAGAAGAGAAGGGGCGTTTGGATTTCACGCATTGTCGATTTCACCTAACCAGGGAAACCGCAAAAGTAGGCCGCGATCAACGTTAAATTCGGTATAGCTAGAAAGGTACTCCTCAGGGAAGCCCAAAACAACTCTAACATTATGTGATAAATGATTCCTAAGAACCGAAAATCGATAATCAATAATTGGGTTCCCTTATAATTGTAACTGAACAGTCCACCGAAAGTGAGCCAAGTCGGTCATGAAGCCAAACTCCAGAGACACCACGAGAGTTTCTCATCATTTCGACTTTCGAAAATGACTTCTGAGCTCTTCCTGTCGCTCGTTCGACAAATGAAATTGTCTAGCGATGACAAGGGATGTCCTTTTCCCTTTAGCCGGAGGTAACGGAATGGACTAGTTCTTCGCTATGAACTAGTCCACTTATACTTCTTATACTTCTTATACTTCTCTAGTCAATAATATGTGGGCGAATCAAGGTGAATTATGCACTATAACTGAGAGTGAAATGAGTAGACACGCTATGACAATGGACGTCTCTGTCTCTTCAGACGGAGAGCCATTATTAGATTAAATCTTCGCTATGACAAGAATGGCACTAGGGCATGCGAAATTAAGACATAGCGAGCCGAATTACGCACTATACCAGATACTCGAATGAATAGATTAGCGAAGACAATAATGACGCTATTTCTTTCCTATCCGATTGAGCGAAATTCAGATATGGCTAGCCGACTACGGACTATGCCAGATACTCGAATGAATGGACTACATGACAGCCGATACAGGGGAGAATTGAGATATTTCGAACCGAATCAAAGGGTACACCATATACTCGAATGAGTGGACTACACATGACAAGGATGTCTCAATTTTTAGCTTGTCGAGCTCATATCGGAAATGAGACCTTGACACGGGACACGGGATGGCAAATGAAGAATGAGTCATTGGAATCATCTCCCATTCTGCCTGGGAAATGGCGGAATGAACGACTCTCTCATTTCGCAATGGTCGGTCAGAGCAGCGAGAGATCATGGAAAGTAAGAGAGTCAGAACCACTGCTGGCCTAGACTGGAGTGTACCAAATGGTCCCTCACTCTTCTCTGATGGATGAGAGATCATGAAAGATGAAGAGACGGGAGATCTCCACCAGTGGGCACTTCTCTGTTTTTTGGCCCAGCCATTTCTCGCAGAGTATTCCCTCCCTACCATTCTCATTCCCCATCGCTTACACACTCAGAGCGGTTGTAGCCTGGGCCAAAAAACAGAGAAGTTCCCACCAGTGGATCCAGTCATGAGGACTAGTTGAGTCTGACCGATGAGAGAGCACTCAGAATGGAGAAACGGATTGGAGAGACGGATCCATCACCTGGAGCCGGTGGCCGATTATGCCGTTGGCCCGAGAGATTCAAATGAATTGCCCTTCCAGACAAGGAAGAATCGGAAATGACAGAAGCCGGTGTTCGCTAAATCCGAGGAAGAATTGATGCTGTTCTTTGGACGCAAGATTGATGCCAAGAACGCTGGTCGATTATGCCGTTGGCCCGGGCGATAAAAATGAATTGGTAAGCCAGACTTCCAGACATAAGAAAATGAATTCTGGGATGAATTGGCGTTGGTCGATGAACTGAGGCCAAGAGACAAGATGTGCCAGTATGCCGTTGGCCCGGGGATGGAAATGAATTGCTTGCCAGACTTCCAGACAAGCGACACAAGGAACTGACTTATGAATTCATAGGTCGGGAAGTCGGGCCAGGGAGAATTGTTTCTGTAGGGACGATTGACAGTGGGACATAGGGAGATGAGAATGGTCTCGATGATCTGGAAGTCGGAACTTGGATACATTTCGCTAAATGTCGTGGCTAAATGCCAAAATGAATGGGCGTTGTTCTATTGACGCCCGATTGAAGGACATAAGGAAATGATGACATGGGCTCGATAGAAGCGTTGTCAGGGTGAAGAATCCGTCTCTTCATTTCGCGTGCTCTCTCAGCGGTCCGAGTGACGAGAGAGTACGCGGAATGAAGAGACGGATTCTTCACCCTGACAGCCGTACTCGATACCCGTCGGGGTTCGATGAAACCAGGAAGATGAGATGTTCTTGGACTGCTACTTTGGAGCCACTATTTGCACACGAAATTGAATGAAATGCCGTGCAAGCACTGATGTAGGCAGTTGCGATTTATGGACGCGGGAAACAGAAGACAAACGAGGAAGTTGGTATTAGCTCGGATAGCCATTTGCACCAACAAATGCATGAATGCTCTCTCGAGGTTTGGAATCGCGAATGTCCTTGCATTCGGCGACTACAAAGACAATACGAGCACGAATTCTGACTACAGCAATGCTAGAACCTGTCTAATATCGTAGTCATTGTCTTATCCTAGCATTTTTGGGGCCTATGCTTTGGATAGTGTTCTAGATAGGAAGCATTGTCTCCCTCTAAGAAGCGAAAACGAAAATGCATGGAGATATCCGGAGTGGGGGCCCTACTTGTGGGAACGAGAAAATAGACTGTTGAATAGGGCTGTCACCAATCCGCCTCTACATTCCTCGGTTGCTCTCACCGGTCAGAGTGACGAGAGAGTGCGCGGAATGAAGAGACGAATTCTTCACCCTGAAAGCTGCTGAAGCACGAACAATAGCTCGCTTACAGTCTCACGCTGTCTGGGAACTAATCGAAGGAGCCAGGGCCGGTTTTCGAAAATGATTGGGTCTACCAGAATTTTTTGGAAAGATTGGGGGAACTGCGATGTCTGAGCAGGTCAAAATTAGACAGCTAACTAGAAAATCCACACACTAGAAAATCTGAGGCTCGCATGCCAGAGAAAGTGAGGAAGAACGGTGAGAACGGGAGAGGCAGACAGTACCAACGAAATTAAGGGACCAGAGTGCAGATTCAAGAAGGTCGTAGAAAACATCCGAAAATAACCTCTCAAAAGTTTGGTATATATTTTTCAAGTTCATTTCAACGATGCTACAAGGGAGCTAGTGTTGAAATTGCTTTACATTAATTGCTTTATTGTTAGTTTGTGGAGATGTGAAAGTCCCAATGAACAACAAAAATCATCAAAAAAAAATCATCAGTAGCATAAAAGTGAAGCCGTGAGTGTTTCTGGCAATATCGACCTTTTTTGCGTAAAGAAAGTGACTTGTAAACGCTTGTTTTTCCATATTAGGCCAATGAAAATTTATGCTCTCAAGAATTTCGAACGAGATATCAGGTACGTTTCATTGCCTCCAGAAATGCATTACGTTTCTAATTGGTTTGATGGACGAGTAAAATCTGCTGAAAAATGACAATACTAAAAAAATGGAGAGGAAGACGCTCGTGTTTCTGACAATTGCGCCCTTTCTTGTTGAGCAATCTCGAAAAGATAATTCTTTTGAATAAAAAAATCATTTACTTGTAAATGCTTTTTTCCATATTTAGGCCATATTTTTCGGCTCACGAGAATTTCGAACGAGATATCAGGTACGTTTCATTGACTCCAGAAATGCGTCTCGTTTCAAATATATTTGATGGAAGAGTAAAATCTGGTGAAAATGAAAAAAATATCTATACTCCTTAATAAAGGAGAGATGTCTCCCGATGTTTATGTATCTGATTGTTCACTTTTCTAAAAGTGCCGACAAAATTTTGAGGCAATTCATGTACGTTTCAGTAGCTGCATAATGGCGTCTTACAATTAAACCTAAATTGTTTGATGGGTGAGAGGACGCCGGAAAAGTACAAATACATAAAAAATTGAAAACGAGAATCCAGGAATGTTTCTGACAATGAGAGCGTCGTCATCTCCTAATTTCGAAACAAATAAATCAAGTGCGTCAAAATAAGAATTATACTCCAAAATCTTCAAAATAAGAATTATACTGAAAAAAATGGAAAGGGAGCCGCGCGTGTTTCTGACAATGTCGCCCTTTCCCAACGTATTAATTGAATAATTTCCAAATTGTTTGCCTTTTTAGATTTAGAAACGCTGAACAAGTCTCGCAACGAGGAAGAGTTGCAGCAAAATTCTAAATGTTTCCGAGAATTTCGGAAGCGCAAAGTGGGGGGGGGGGAAGGAACCGGAAGGTAAGAGGAAGTATTGTTACTTTTCCGGCAGATTTTCCGGCTCGTCCATCAAACAAATTAGAAACGTGAAGCATTTCTGGAGGCAATGAAACGTACCTGATATCACGTTCGAAATTCTTGAGAGCATAAATTTTGATTGTCCTAAATTTGGAAAAACAAGCGTTTACAAGTTGCTTGAATGATCAAAGCATTTTTATGTGGCTTGCCGGAATACGGACCGCTGTCTCCTCAGTTTCCGCAATCTCTCCCCCGGTCGAGTGGTCAAGTGAGTTTGAAAAATTAAGAGACGGCGGTCCGAATTTCGAGCTCTAATGGCGAGCAAGAGGAAGGCGAGATGGAGTGATGATCGCACTCTCTCAATTGCCCGCGCTCTCTCGCCTCTCTGACCGGCGAGAGATCGCAGTGAATTGTAGAGTTCGAAATACGGGTAGCCGTCTCTTCATTTCACACACTCTGTCCCCTCTCTGACCGGTGAGAGAGTATGTGAAATGAAGAGACGACGGAGAAATGTAGTGGGCAGTATGCGGGGGATATTTGGACACCACTTCGGGATCTTAGCAACATCATTCGACTGATGTTTGAACGGGGCCCACTCACCCTTGAAATATTCAGTAATTGGAGCAAGATCTGGCCAAGAATCGAGCAATCAACAGGAGAAATAATAAAAAAAGTGTTCCTAATTCAATTTGGTATTGAAAGATGCTGAGTAGAGCACGGTTGATGCAGATACAATATTCGCTCAAGAAACAGGAAGGAAAGCAGAGTGAGCAAGGATTAAAAGAATATCTGAGTAAAACAAAAAAAAATGATTCGAGTTGGGTGAATTTGGTGAATTTGAGTTTGGTGAGTTGGAGTTGGGTGAATCTACGCTAAAGAAAACGGGAAAGAAAACAGAGTGAGCAAGGATTAAGAAAATATCTGAGTAAAACTGCAAAAATCACACTGGATGAAAGTTCTAGAATTCCGAATGAAAGTTCCAGAATTAGAAGAGATATAGGGACAAAATGGGAGTAACGTAGAATGAAGGTTAGGCGGATCCAGACCCAAAAATAGAAGTGGCAGACTGGAACAGGAAGGGCAGAGCAAATGGGGAGGAAGAATCAAGAGAATATCTGAGTGCAGCTGAAAAATGAGACGAGTTGGGTGGAAGAAGCAAAGTAGAATGAAGGTTAGGCGGATCCAATCCCGGAATAGACAAGGAAGGTTCGAAGAAAGGGGGCGAGGAAGGGAATATATTTCATCTTCCGAGGGCGGCTTTGCCCTCTTTCTTGCTGCTGTGTTGCGAGAAAAGAATAATGCATCTAATTTCCAGGGGCGGGAGGGGTAACTCAGGAAAGAAAGAGAAAGAGAAAGAGGAGAGGGGATAAAGGAATATGGGTGATATCATTGTAGGCTACTTGGTTATTGCTGGAGAAGTGGCTATAAAATGGGAATAGGGAATAGGTAATGGGTGTGCTTGTTGCTGAAGACAGAGACCACTTTCTCGATTTTCTGCCGGTGAGATCGATGAAGGAATACCAGCCATTGTGACGATATCCACACTAATTTCGCTCTACTTTTACCCCACACATTCAGCATTTCAGTATAATTTACAAAAATCTGGGATTGGTTTCTGCAGGAAAACGGCTATAAAATGGTTGACTGTATTGCTTGCGGTTGCAGGAAGATTACAAGTGGAAAAACAGCACCATTTCCCGTGATGTATGTGATGTTGGATTTGCTAAGAACGATTTGGAAAAAGCCCCATTGTTCGTTTTCCGATGCCGAGAAAATCTCGAGCCTTCCACACTGCTTGTTGTGTCCTGTGCAAATCGGCCCGAATTTTGCTCTATTTTACCCAACTCGTTTAGAAATTCGGGTAATAAATAAACTCTTCGGCATCTTGCGCGACTGTGTGCAAATTATAGTTCGTATTTTCTCTCAAGCGTGCTGGAACTCGGAGTAAAGAACAAAACAAGGAATAACTCACAACTCTTCGGTGCTCTGCACGACTGTGTGCGGCGGAAGTTGTAGCCAGTGCCCTCGTCCATTGTTTCTGCAATTAATTTTTATTATTAATTTAAAAAAATATTCATAATTTAGAAAAAAATGGCGGTAAATGAGCTTGTCACAGGAGTAAGGCTGGTAATTATTAATATTGGAAAAGAGAAACGAGGAAACATCAATTTTTATGATAGCTCAGCTTGTTTGTACAACGTGCGAAACATATTCGAACCAATATTTAGAATGAGTATCGATTAAATTTCAACCGAAACGAAATAATATGTTTCAGGCCGATCACTAAATGGAATTCATTTCAACAAGAATAATATTCTGCTCTAGTCGATGAGAAAAAACAACAAAATATTGGCGCCAAGGACATCATACTTTCTAGAGTTCGAAATACGGGTAATCGTCTCTTCATTTCACACACTCTCTCGCCTCTCTGACCGGTGAGAGAGTACGTGAAATGAAGAGACAATTACCCGTATTTCGAACTCTAATACTTTCTAGAGATCGAAATTCGGGTCGTCGCCTCTTCATTTCCCTCGATCAGAGTGTCGAGAAGATGTGAAATGAACAGACATCATGTCTCTAATATCTCTAAAGGCTAGCAGGTAAAGGACAGACGGGATAATTTTTATTGGTATGGTCTACGTCTCTAACAACATTTTCAAACAGAAATCAGCGGATTTATGTAGCGTGCGAAACATATTTGAGCCAATCTGGCAGAATTTTGAATCCAGGTAAAATTTGAAAAGGGTCTGTTTCAGGCAGATATCGAATTTTCATCAAACGCTGATAATTTCGTATCTTCCAATCTAAAAGAAATACAAATTTGCGTCAAGGAGGAGAATATTCTAGAATAATATCCTCGTCTTTCTAGAGATCGAGCGGATGAATATTTGCTGATTGATCAAGATGACATCAGAAAACTCGGTGGACCAGAAAAGTTCATGAATGAAAGATTCTCTAATATCGACCAGAAAGAAGGAAGTGCGATTCTTCCTCTGTTGCCACTGGCAATAATGGAACCATGCATGAATTATTGAGTCCGGTGGTAGTCCAGAGGTGCGCTCGCTCTCTGCATTTATCATGATCTCTCGTCGGTTAGAGAAAGCGAGAGAGCACGTGAAAGTGAGAGAGTCAGACATTGTTCCAGAGGTGGAGCACTCTCTCCATGCAGCGCTGTCTCTAACAGCTCAGAGAGAATGAGAGATCAGGTAAGATTGAGAGAGTAATGGTTCGAGGTGGAGAATGGGAGGCCATAGATCGCGCGTGGAAGTGTGCCTTGCGTTTATGAGGCACTTGACCCCAGTCCCGGGATCCCGGGGCCTTTTACGATCTCGTAGGAAAGTAGGCCCGAATGCAGAATTCAGAGGTTTTCCTTCCTCTATAAAAATAAGCAAAAAATAAATAAAAACTGAACAAAAACTGAATAGAACATGCTATGGTCACAAGAACAGCATCGGAATTGCCATAAGAAATGGAGAGGGTTGGAGCACTGGGCTCGTTCCAATGTGGAAAGCGAGAAAAGTGCGGAAGTGCGGTACTGTAACCCGGAAAAACAGCGCGCTCTTCCTCCTATTACCAGCCCTCCTGTGAGCAGTATTCGCTTCATTATTAGTGCTTATTCCCAGGATGAGAGAAATGGGAGATATTGAGAGATTCCTCGTAAGTAAAACAGCGTAAACAAGAGCGAACTGTGAACGGAATATTGTTATCTATCGCCCTTTGGAAATAGGATTGCTGAATGAAAGAGACTGATTTTGAACAAAATTATAATGAAACATCACAAAATAAATTTATAACGCGGCAAAAAAAAAATCGGTAGCAGGAGGGTTCGATCCAACAACCTTCAAAATATTTCGCCGAGCTGCTATCCACTACACCACGAGGGGTCATGCTCTTCCTCCCTTGGGATTCATAGAAGAGCGCGAGTTTCGCGCAAGGAAATTTCCCATGCAAACTCATGCAAATTTCAATATCGATTTTCGGTTCTTAGGAAACCTATATCCAATCAGCTTGAAGCAGTTTTGGACTTTCCTATGGGGTACCTTTCAACTGGCATCAACGAATTTACTCGGTAGATCTGCGTACTTTTGCCCTTCCCTTGTAAGGAAGCCGACCCGAAATAAAAGAGCGCAGTTCTATTATGATACATGCTACTGTATTTTTCTTCCGCCTATTACAGTTATAGGGACAGGGAGCATCAACATAATATATTTATTGGACCGGAGTATAGAATTCTGTATCGTGCGAGAATTTCTCAGTGAATTCGGTTCGGTCCAACAAGCAATTTAGTGAGGCCCACTTTTCGATGGAAGTAAATAATCAGAATTGGCTTGGGTGCATGCCCAAAGGTGTCAAGTCAACAGAAAGGTCGCGGGAGAAAGGAAAGGATGTTGTTGCCAAGTGGTTGTACCGTTCTGCTTGCTTAGAATGCGCTTCCGCCTTTTACTAGCACTTGGACAGCAATAAACATAATTTATTTGCAGGCTAGGAGATAACATGTTAAAACGGGCAAGCAGTTCGCTGTGAATGTTGCTTCAGAGAGAAAATTACGCTGTTGAATTCCTGGATGCTGATAACTACAGTTTTCAAGATCCCACAAGGGTCTATTGAAAAGGGGGGGGGGGCTAGTCTCAGAATGTCGGAAAGCGGCAAGACTCAATCGAGAATACAGTGAGAATGCAGCAGTTACATTGATATTAGAGTTCAAAATACGGGTAATCGTCTCTTCATTTCGCACATTCTCTCACCGGTCAGAGAGGCGAGAGAGTGTACGAAATGAAGAGACGATTACCCGTATTTCGAACTCTAATTGCTATAGAACAGTATTCGAGTGTTCTCTAGGATTGCGGATCTTTGGACAACGGAGAAACGAATAAAAAACAACAACGAGGCAGCGTTGATTGAGGAATTGCGTAGCTGCCAGGAGGAGGAAATTGAGTACTGTTCAGAGCAGTGAGTGTCTGCCAAAAGAAAGATTCTCTAGATATCAAGGAAAATTACGAGCGAAATTGCGAAAATAGTCGAGTTTCAATCAGTCGTGCGTTTTGAACGTCTAGGCTGCTCTGGCAGGTGGAACGCTAGAAAACCCAGACTATGCAAAACCGCGAATTTTGTCTCGCCGAGTGTTCAGTACTAAATCTTTTAGGATAACACGAAGAAAACAACTCGGTTCTGAGTAACATTAAAAAAAATCTGTACTCCTCGTACAATCTGTTCGGCCCTACTAAGAACCCGTAACAAATGGTTGAAAACAACCTAAAACCCTTACACTTAGTAAATCGGAACGCTACCTTATGAATTCAGGGGAATCATGCGATGAATTTGTTCAAGGATGCTAATGCGTCACTGGAAATCGCGCTATGTCAATTGGCACGAAAATGCCTCCTGACTTTTGGTGTTAGAGCAGTAAACTGATCTCAAGCTCTGACTCATAAAAATGAACAAGCTAACGATAACTGCAGATAGTTTCTACGTGAAAAGGAAGCGCTTCGACAATACGTTCATGAGCCAAAAATCATAGCAGGCAAGTATGCGAAATACGAGACTGAAATAATGCGATGCCTCCCGGTTAGCGAAAACACTCGGAAACTTGAAGTAAACAGGCGGACGAATTAGAATATTAGAGTGGCGCGCATTCGGATTCAGAGGCTGCTCTCAAAACATGACTAAACGGGATGAGAATAGAAAACTAATGGTTGGTCTTCTCTCTGACTGCGTAATTAAAGACCACGCGGAACACAAATTTATAAACAACTACGCATTTCTTGATGGTTAGAGAAAGCGAGAGAGCACGGAAAAAGGAGAGAGTTAGAGAAAAATTTTCTAATTCTAGTCATTTCTCTATAGAGCCGGAAAATTCTGGTCAAATCCGGGAAATACAGCTGTTTGCCGGCTGCCGGTTCTCTGGTCGGAATGAGCGAGTACTCTCTAGGGTCAAACAAAGCGAGAGAGCGTGTGAAATGGAGAGGGTGCAGGGGCAAAATGGGAAAATGCTAATGAAAAATCGCGCGATTTCAGTACGCGATAATAGGGTAGTGCGCGGGAGGAAGGAGGCAAGGGACAAATAAAAGGGCAGCAGCTAGCTAGAAATGAACAGAGAGAGTAGACTTCCAAATTTGAGTAATCGTTGCTTCATTTCTCGCCTCTAGCAAGGGAACATTTAAATTTCATCAGTAGCACTGGCTGATCGAACCGTGTGTGGTGCACAGGGTGCAGGAAAGTGGCAAATAAAAGGGCGTTGTTGCGACTAGAGCGAAATGCTCTCGTTCAGAATCTGGATGTACACAGTTCGGAACTTCTTCGGTTTCAGGCCCAGGCAACAACCGCTCCGAATGTTGAGGGGGTTGGGGAATGAGAATGGTAGGGAGGTAATACTCTGCGAGAAACGGCTGGGCCAAAAACCGAAGAAGTGCCCGCAGTTCCCGGTGAGAGCGGCGAGGGTGCAGATTCAACAAACGAATTCCAGCAGGTCGAAGTAAGCATGGAGTGAATGTTTGCATTATTTCACGCACACATTCGCAAGATCAGTATTTCGTCAAATGCATTGAGCTAAATTGTTTGCGTGAAACCTATTCGAAATAAAGTCTACAGTATGATCTGTAAAACGTGCAGAATAACTCGCATTTCGGAACCCTAATCTCCGAATTGTGAAGAAAACAGAAGATTTCACGCACAGACAATTGAGGTCGTACGTATTTCCTGTTTTTGCACCCTATTCTCCTCTTTCTTCACAAGTAGTGTCGAATGAAGAGCGGAATGTTCAAGCAGATTTCAGAGCACGGAAAACTAAGATCACTCGACAATGTCTCTTCATTTCAATTGTTTTCTCACCGGTCAAAGTGACGATATGAAAAGGGAAGATGCTTCAATTTATCACCAGGAATGCCGAATAAAGAGCGAAGTGTTCAGATTTCATAGCACGGAAAACTAAGATCACACGACAATGTCTCTTCATTGCACGTGTTCTGTCAGACAGGCGTAAATATCCGGGAACTGAAGAAATTCTTCACTCCGATATTCCTACTCAAATTCCTGGACCTGCGTCAACCCAGCCTCTAGAAGAATTCGCAATTCGAAAAGCAAAGAATATTCAATGGTTCTCAGAAACGACATCGATCTACTTAAAAAAAGCCTCAGACATTATAATATCTACATTATTTACGCGAGATTTGCTATTTTTCGCTTCCATAAATTATGCGATGAGAAATCTCACAAAGACCGACGCTCGGGCTCCACTGGAATGGACAATGCGAATATGTGGGTATTCTGCGCAAAATAGGGACCGATAGTGATGAAAACGACCAAAAGCAGCAGGAAATAGAGTGGATGCAGAATCGAATAATAGCAGGGAACCCTCACATTTCATTTTTCCCTCGTCGGACATACAGATTCAAAATTCAAATGGCAAAGCGATGCCACAATGGAATGCGAAATGGAATGATGATCATTGATTCCAGTTAAAACTGGAGCGCTTCTTCCAATTATTTCATTTCGCCCCTAAGCGATGGAAGTAATTAGAAATGGAAGAGGACTGAATGGACGGACTCTCTCACTTTCCCATGCTCTCTCGCTGCTCTAACCGACGAGAGAGCGCTGCGAAGTGAGAGAGACAGGCGATTTGATGCGCATTCCACTTAATTTTCAGTTCAATGCCTTTTTCTTAGGAAATGATGAGGTGAATTTCTTGGAAAGTACCCGGAATTGGCCGAAATACTGGTAATCGTCATTTCGCACACTATCTTGCCACTGTGACCGATGAGAGAGCAAGCGAAATGAGAAGATTTCTAGTATTGTGAAGCGGTTCTAGGAAAAAAATCTAGTACTGAACAAAAAAAAGGAACAGAACGCGGCGTTTGTTGCCTGTACTCCAACAATGAGTAGCGTAACTGGAAAACACTTAGCTAGTCAATGTCCGTTTATCTCTAGATGAGAGTAGGGTTGCCGGTTCGAGATAGGTTTCGGTAATACCGCATCCTCTTTGTATACCAAAAAGGGGAGAGAGCAAAGGGATTGAGGAGAGAGAGGGGAATGATGCGGTATTACCGCACCCTCTTTACATACCTCCCCTCTCTTGCGGTATTGCTGATACCGAACCTGCAACCCTACGAGAGAGTATGGGAAATTGGGAGAGTCAGAGAAATTGAAATGGTCAGACAGTGCGAGAGAGCATGTGAAATGAAGAGACTGAGGGGGCCGCCTGTCCGACCAACAACTATCTGGAAGTAATGAACTCGGGACATGCACAATCACCCACACAGGAAGTGTGCATGGTCAGGTAGGAATAGGTCGTCTGTGTCTCTCCCTTTTGCATGCTCTCTCGCTTACTCTGACCTCTCTCTGCTCTCTCCATTTGCCACGCTCTCTCGCTTACTCTGACCACTCTGTGCTCTCTCCCTTTTGCATGTTCTCTTGCTTACTCTGACCTCTCTGGGCTCTCTCCCTTTTGCATGCTATCTCGCTTACTCTGACCTCTCTCTGCTCTCTCCCTTTTGCCATGTTCTCTCGCCTACTCTAACCACTCTGTGCTCTCTTCATTTGCCATGCTCTCTCGCCATCTCTAACCGGCGAGAGATAAGGGGGAATGGAGAGACGGGAAGAAAGTCAGTTCCTGATTCTGGGAAGCCGAGGGAGGAGGCCTGAGGGCTAAGTGGGTCTACCGTGTTAGCTTGGTTGACTGGGCACTGAGCGAGTTTGTAGAATCAAGAGAACGAAGAATAATGATCTAGCATAGAAATCCGAAACGACACTGTAAAAATACTTCTCTGTAAGTTTCGAAGAGTTTTTGAAGCTCATCCAAGGATAATTTCGCGTGATATTTTCACAAATGAAAACGGGGAAATAGGGAAGTCGAGGGCTAAGTGGGTCTACCGCGTTAGCATGGTTGACTGGGCACTGGAGACGGGTTTTGTCTCGCACGAGCTTGTAGAATCTAGAGAATATAGAGCAATGATCTAGAACAAAATTCTCGTAGACGTCATTTTTATAGAGAGATTTGTGAAAATGTTTTTGATTCACAGAAACTCTGGTTTCTCCCACCCACTGGGTACCCATTAACTGACCCACTGGGTGACGCGCATGCAAACCAGTGGGTGAGGTTATGGGTACCCAGTTGGTGAGGTAATGGTTTCCTACTGGGTAACTCAAACTCCGCCCACTTTTAATGGAAACCAGAGAAGCCGACACGATACTGCAAAAATACTTCTCTGAAGCTTTTGCAGAGTTTGTGAAACATATCCGAAAATAATATTCACATATCGAGGAAACCGTCTTTTCACTCCCTGTATTCTCTCTAGAGTCAGACTTCCGAATCAGGATAAAAATGAAGAGACGGATTCATCATTCCGATAGCCCTAGTCCAGACGGGCTGGATAAATGTTTGAATTGTTCTATGGCACAAAGCGAAAATCGTCGGTAAGATCACAGAAATTGGATAAAAATGCAACAAATTGTACGTAACTCAGCTTCAAATCGCGGTTAACTGGATTCTAGTGATACAAAAACATGTGACGAAGTGTTGAACAACATCCGTGTGAGGGAGGTGTTACTCTATCATTACAGAGTTTGAAGCGCGTGGCAGTGTTTGAGACATTGCATTAGCAGAACAACAACTACAAAGAATTCAGGAACATGTGAGGTGATGAGGACCTTTTGCTTCTCAACTAACATTTTAGAGCGCGGCACAGGTCTACATAGTATACAGGGCAAAAGGAACATTGTACGACATGTGACGTAGAAGCTCGTGGCACAGTTTTTAGATGTTTTTTGGTAGGAAACCCATGAACAACGCGTGAGGTGTTTGGTTAGGAGGACGACTAACTCGGTTACGAGAGACATGAGGGGCAAACAATGCGACTGTTCTGAGATCTGTGAGGTATCCTCCGAACAACGCCAGAAGGGTCTCACCGTGGCTCATGGATTACCTAGACCCTTGTGATTGATAATGAGACCGTTTGGAGATGTGAGGAGTGGTGTGACAAGAAACAATCTCAACAGCCTACCTCAAATAATCACTGGACCCTTATACTAACAGTCAACAATACGCTCTGATGAATCAGAAGAAAGAATGTACCAGAGGACTTCTCCGCCCTCGTTCACGGTACTTCTGGGAACATTTTTAACCGACGCATTTGCCCTTACTGTTCGGTCCTTAGGGAAGAAATGTTCATCGAAGGACCAAATAGTGCATTGGTTAGTTGGTCATTACAGTTTCGCTAACGTTGAAATGAGTGGGATGAAGAAGCGATCATTGTCTGCTATCTCAAGGGAATATTTCGTCGACTGACTAAAGATTGCAGTGGTTTGCTGATCTATTATAACTTCCTGTCGAACTGAGAAAAGACTCAAGAACGGAGGAGGGGTGGAAGAGTAAATCGCCTAAAGTCTCAAGGGACGAAGGTTCATCGAAAGACCCGCCCTTACCTTACAACTCATATGATTCTTCAGCCTAGTTGCTGTACTCATGACTAACGCACGTTCCCACACGCATGACGCGAGTAAGTAACAATACGAAGTAAATTCTAACTGTAAGTGAGAGAAGAATTCATTGAATACAGAACGCTCACAATCAGACCACCTACAAAATTCTGATCACCCAAGATCAATTGCTCAGAAATTTAAGAAAAACGACAATTCTCGGGCTACAAATGCCTCCATGATGCTAACTTGGAGGCTATAATGGAGAAGGTCCAAGAATCACTGCATTGACTAACACACTGTGCAAAGCCACCAAGCTCTCGAGGAGTCAAGGAATTCCATGACTGCGATAGTCTTGTTGAGAAGCGAGAATTGGTTACTCTAGTAGGTTAGAGATGACGAGAGAGCAGGCGAAAATGAGAGAGTCTACTCTGGTTTCTCGTGACTAGTTGCTAACTAGTTGGTTACTAGTTGCTGGCGGATAGGGAAACAACTAGTCAGGATACTAGTTAGCAACTAGTCAGCCACTAGTCAGCAACTAGTCAGGGGGATAGGCTCCGCCCACTTTGAAAACAGATGGTTACTGTACTATTGATCGATATCGTATGAGTAAACCTCATACTGTAACTGATCCATACATGGAACGTCCATGTACGGTCTTCACATCCAAAAGGCTTTCCCTGGGGGGATAGCAGTAGACAGCATCCACTTTCGGGAGCCGTCCGATCATCAGACTCTGATCTGAAGAGGGCCGAAAAACAGACCCTTATAGGCAAGGCGCATGCTAGTCACGACGGGTAAGAGAATACCCTCCCTACTAGTTGCTGACTACTTGCTAGCAACTAGTCAGCGCCCAACTAGTCAGCTACTAGTCAGGCCACTTGTTAACAACTAGTTGGCGCTGACTCCGCCCACCCCAACTAGTCAGCAACTAGTCACGAGAAACCAGAGTAGAGATCAGAGAGAAAGCGAGAGAGCGCATGAAAATGAGAGAGTGTCACCCGCCAATTTGCGAAAATCGGCCCCAAATCCTGGCATGAGTTAGTGCGCTGTGACACGCGACGGTGGAGTCGGAGGAATGGGGAAGCATTTGGGGATGGAGGAGGGAAGAAGAATGCATTTGCAATGGTACAGTTACCATTGTAGCTCCTTTCGAACGCTTTCTCGCCATGAGTTCATCTATGTTTCAGAAATAAATTAAGAACGAGCGAGAATAGCATATTTTGATTCGGTTGGCGCGATGATACCAGAAATTTAAACGATCAAAAAATGAGAAAAGGCACGCGGCTGTGGACTCGGAGGAATGGGGGGAGGAGGAGAGGAGGGATTGAATGCTTGTGAAATGGTACTGCTTGAAAGCTATTCGTATTAGTGATGACAGTTCAGCACGAGCCTCTCATCGATCTGCATGCTCTCTAGCCATGAGTTCATTTATGCTTCAGAAAACCATTAAATACGAGCGAGCCTAGTATATTTTGATTATGTTCGGGAGAATAGTGACAAAAAATTAAAACGACCGAAATATGAGAAAAGCACGTCGGAGGATTGAGGAAGGAGGAGGATGGATTGGAGAATCCATTAACAATAGTATCGTATCTACTAGATCTCGAAATGTCTGTACCTTAATTTCCTCGGGTATCGGTTCCATTGCTATGTTCTAGAGTTCGAAATACGGGTGATCGTCTCTTCATTTCACAACTCTCTCACCGGTCAGAGAGGCGAGATAGTGTGTAAAATGAAGAGACGATTACCCGTATTTCGAACTCTACTATGTTCGGATCCGTAAGACAAGCGTTCAATTGTGTTTCAGATAATCTCCAAAACAAGTGAGCCTCGCATATTTTGATATTGATGAAATCAGTTGTGGTCCTAAAATTTAACCTAAAAACGAGAGAAGGCACGCGACTGTGGAGTAGACTTTGAAAAGGAACTAGGGAACTAGTTCCTTACTAGTCAAATGAACTGCTCCACTCGAGAAAGAGTGAGCGGAATGAGGAGAGTCCACACTCGATTTGACTAGTAAGGAACTTCCTAGTTCCTTTTCAAAGTCTACTGTGGAGTCAGCAAGGGGAAAGGAATGAGGAGGCGAAGAAGAGATTTAATGAAAGGATAATGCAGACAGTTCAAAATACTAGTAATCATCTCTTTTAAGATTTAAAAATAAGCACGCTCTAGCCACACTGTCTGGTGCTACTGCTAAGTTCGGATCAGCCAGACGCGCGTTCAGTTGCGTTTCAGAAACTTGACTAAAACGAGTGAGCCTCATATATTTTGATTATTGTAAAGAATATAGTTGTTCCAAAAATTTAGTCGAACAAAAAGGAGAGCAGGCACGCGACTGTGGAGTCAGGAAGAGCAAAGGAAGGAGAGAAAGGGAAAGGAAAGAGAGCGATTAAATAATGGATTTGAGATTGAATAGTATCTGATGGAAGGGTAACGGCCTCGCCTTGCATAATATTTAGGATCAGTTAGATGCGCGTTCAGTTGTGTTTCAGTAACTCGGCATAACGGGTGATCCTAGCTTATTGTTGTTGCATACGAGATTTATTCTAACATCAAAACCTAACCAAAAAACGAGAGAAAGCACGGGACTGTGGAGTCAGCTCTGAGGAAAGGAAGAAGGGAGGGAAGAAGAGATTTAATGAATGGATAAGCAGACTCCGCCCAGGTTTCGTCGAGTAAGCATCAATTTCGATGGGATGCTCTGAATTTCTCTGACTCTCTCATTTCAACATACTCTCTCGTGTCTCTAACTGATTAGAGATAAGACAAAATGAAGAGAGGCAGGTCTCAATTTCAGTTTTCACTCGAGGCATCACGCCATTTTGTCTAGAAAAAAGACTGAGAAAGGGAAGCGGAAGTTGGAGCAAAATTTGACGGGCTTGTGGTGGTCGGTAGACAAGTTTGCGAATTTGAGTGTTGCTATTTCGATTTATTGCTCGGTCTTACACTTTTTTGTATCAGGCTAGAGACTTCGGGACAAATCGGCGTGACAAATCGGTATTGTACATGGTTTCCAAGGCGTAAAATCGCCATTCAACTACGCACGTTCCGAGTGCGCTTTCTAAGTGAGATATTTATCAGATTTGATGAAAATGCAGGTTACATGAACAGAGAGAGAGAGAGTGCATAATGAAGAGCCGATTTTCGGAGCGGTAAAAAACGCGTTCATTTGTGTTTCAGAGATTCGAAAAAACAAGAGTGTTTCGCAAAGTTTGATTCGTGTGACGAGTACTACTCTCAAAATAATACATTGTTGGCCTTAGGGTGGGCTTAGCAACCAATGACCCCCTCGTTCTGCGTGCTCTCTCGCTGCTCTGATCGGCGAGAGAGTATGCGAATGGTTTCCCGTAAGCAACGCAAAAGAATGCACGTTCCAGGACTCTTTCGGAGAAGGGACAGCGAGCTCTTTTGTGCTGTTTTTTGTATGGTGGTCCTAATTTCCCCTGCTCTCTCGTTTCTTTGATCGTCGAGAGATCATTTCGAAACGAGAGGGACTAAGAATGGTTCGTTTTTGGCCACAAAGCGCGGAATGGTTTATGTGCGGAATAGCCCTCGGCTATTGAGACCTATTGAGACAGAGAAACGATGGTCTAACTCTCTCACTTTTCCGCGCTCTCTCGCTTCTCTGATCGAACTCAGAAATGCGAGGGTCAGTCGATTGTCCAATTGAAACCAACAAATCTCTTTGTGGGCCATTACACACGTAAATAAAGCATGCAAGAATCTGGCTAGACTACCAAAGTTGAAGATTTTTTTAGAATCAAGAGTTCGTCGCTTGATATTTATTCGGACGCCCAGACAATGGTCAATTTTCGAACTCTCGGAAACAACGACTGTAGACGGTGGATGGTTGTTTTTCATGAAAAAATCATGGTAATGATGCCTATTTCAGGGAGGTTCCGAACAGGAAGCCATTTTTAGACAAGACTATTGTCGAGTCGTAGGTGCCAGGACAAGGATAAGTTGTATTTATTCTTGAGAAACTGAGCGTGCAAAAGTGCACAGTCCTTGTTTGGGAGTTCGAGACCACACAGGAAAAACATGACTGCGTCTGGTGGACTATGGTTAATTGTAGTTTAGTCAAGCCAGGCATTGAATAATGGCGACAGAGCCCCCTATACAATTTTGAACCGTTTTCTGGACAATATAAAAAAACAAATCGACGATGACGATGAAAATATTCCTAACACATCCTGTTATTTCTCAGACTTGAATCTAAAAAATACAACTGCAGTATTAATGACATAATAAATAACATAATTCAATCTAACAGAAAGAAACAAAAGCTTGACAGAATTCCTCAAACGAGGGGCTAATGGGATGTTCTTGTCAAGCATCTATCATTATTGCTCTTAAAAAGAATTCTGACCAATCCCGTAAAAATAGCGATTATTGCAAGATTTCTTATGACTCTGTTGATGAAAGGAGAGAGGAAGTAAAGTTTGGATTGCTATTGCGTATACTGAATGTTCCCGTCAAGCATCTATCATTATTCCACGAGAAAAGCATTCCGCGAATGCCATAAAATCGCAATGACTGAAGCATTGCTTGAGTTTATGAGCATATTGAAGGAGAAAGATGTCATTTCCGTGACTTGGCCCAGAATTTCTGATTTTTCTCATAGTGAGATCAAAAATTTCGTCTGACTCTCTCACTTCCGCGTGCTCTCTCGCTTTCTCTGATTGGAGAAATGGGAAATGTGACATGGCAGAAAGTCAGATGCCGGGGATTGCGCATTTTTCATGCGATATGCTGGAGAGATTCGTGCAAAAGGAGTTATTTGAGGAGACACGATCGAGATAAGAGTGTAGTCGCTTGCAGGACATCTATCGGGTCATAGATCAGTGAAAATCCGAAATTTAGACAGTTTGAAGGTGCGCTGAAATAGGTTTCAGAGATTCAACAAAATAAACAACTTCGGAAAATTGATAATGACTACATCGGTCCCATGGGTTAAAAAAAAATTAAGCGCATCGCTAGATAGATCAAGCGAAAAAAAAGGAAATCTTCCATCAACTGTCATTCGTGAGCGCAAAAATTAGCCAAAACTTTTCGTCGGATAAATAGCAGCAAAAAAATTGGCGACAAAATAGGTTTCAGAGATGCGACAAATCGATCAAGTTTGCTAGAATGTTAATGCCTTGGTAGCTCTCGCTTTAAAAATAATAATAAGTGCATCGCTTGATCAATGAAGCAAACAGTTAATTATTGTTGAAAGTGTCAATCATGAGTGCAAAAATTGTAAAAAAAAATTTCGTAAGAAAATAAATAAAAAGTTCTTGGCGAATAGGTATCAGAGATTCAACAAAAGTAGTGAGCTTCGCGAAATTGCTAATGACTTGCTTGGTCTCTTTCCAAAACACATTGCTCGGTCAACAGGCGAATTGTTGCAGAAATTGTCATACGTGAGTGCAAAAATTAGTCATGCGAGAAAAATTTCGAGAAAAGTGTAGCAGAAGTTGTGAGCATGACGCGTGAAATGAATAAATGAAAAATGAAAAACGTGAACTGAGAATGAGAAATGAAAAACGTGAACTTCTAACTTAATGTAAGGAACAAATTTCGGCAATATCCAACAATCTGAGAAAGCTACTTGCAGTAGTTATATCGTATATAATATATATAATATATGTAGTTATATATAATATATTATATTGCGTATGATACGATAAAAGTCATCAAATGTATGAAAGTGACGAGGATATTGACATTAATGCTTTAGCGGGATCGAAAAACAAGGTTTCCTGCAGAGCGAGTTGTTTTCTTGTTATTTGCAAAAGTATAATGGCGCCATCAAGACGAATATAATGCCTCCGCTAATAAATTAAACGAAGATTACCGATACTACCTATATTATTTTTTCACCTGGCGGATAAATAATTGAATTGAATTGAATAAGGCGCGAGCAAAAAGTAGAGATATCGAATACGTGAAAATGACAACGAAAATGAATGCGGAGCCCGCAGAGATGAAAGATTCCGAACTGTTCCTCTCATTTCGCAACGCTCTCTCGTCAGTCAGAAAAGCGAGAGAACATAGGAATTTAAGAGAGTCAGACGATGAGAATTTCCGAATCGGCCGATCGAATATTCTAGTCGTTCTCCCATTCGACCACTATTCACTATTATGCTAGAGTGCGAAAAATGATGCGAAATTTTAAAGCAGCTGAATTTTGAAATAGAGGAAAGTGCTTTCACTCCCGGTTGCAAATTTCTCTGCAAATCATGACAAACTTTTATTTTGCACCAACTTTGCCTTTATTTTTAAATGACTGCATTATTTCCTAATTTCTAGCAAACAAATCCAAACAAAGTATAAGACAATGTGCGCGCGTGTGTAACACCCGAGAAGTTCCAGAATGCATGTAATGTAAGGCAAAGAGAGTTATCGTGAGATGCTTTGTGCTCTCTTAATTCTGCACACTCTCTCGCCTGCTCTAACCAGCGAGAGAGTATGGGGAATGAAGAGAGTGGGCGGGAGCCCACTCTCTCACTTTCCCCTACTCTCTCACTGTCTCTAGCAGGCGAGAGAGCATGGGAAATGGAGAGAGCACTCGGGACAAAGCCCGCCAAACGCTGTGATGCGTGAGCGCGCGCAGTCAAGGGTGGACGACAGAATCAGTGGGTGAAGGCATGATTAGGGACTCTCTGACTCTTTCCTTTTGTCTTGCTCTTTCGGCGGTTAGAGAAAGTGAGAGAGTAGGGCGAATGAAGAGAGTCAGAGAGCGAGTCAGAAAACTCTCTTCTTTTCCCATGCTCTCTCGTTGGTCAGAGAAGGCGAGAGAGCATGGGAAACGAGGAGAGTCAGACAGTGGTCAGAGATGATTAGAGAGCATATGCAAGTGAGAGAGTCAGACAGATCAGAGAAGGCGAGAGAGCACGGGAAACGAGGAGAGCCAGACAGTGGTCAGAGATGATTACTGAGCATGAAAATGAGTGAGAGTAGGCAATGATTGTTGCCTTCTGGGCGAGTAAGCCCCTCCTCGCCAGTCAATTAACTGCTGCTACCATTTCTTTAGCAATTTCGCTCCCTTTTTAATGCGTTTCTTAGTTAGATTTTCGAAATAGTGGCGAAAACGAGGAAAAGAATAATGACGCGCCATTTCAAACAATTCAATTCAAAGATCGGAGAACCACTAGAATGGATACCGAAAACAGAGAATGGAATTCCAGAGCCCGTTTATAGCCTTGTTGTCCAACAACATGAAGCCAGTGAAACACCGCTTTTTAGCAGACGTGATCGGAAGGCCCGAAACATCTGCTGCGATTTCTGACGCGGATTCGAGCAAGTTACGTGCACAATACTCGCACTATTTTATCGAATTCACTTACCATAAGAAAAAAGAATCGTACCTCCATCATGGTTATTGTCGATGATCGTGAGATACATGATTCCTTTGCTGGCTTGTGGTAGTTGGTTCTCGATAAGTCGGTGCTTACTCGGCTCGACTCAGCAGTTCTGTGTACAATTGTGGAGTAACTGCAATAATAACGGATTTAGGAGCACAAAGCCCATTATTCTCCTTCCATTCTTCCTGGAATTATTCTGGTCAGAGAAAGAGAGAGAGCACGCGAAAAGAGGAGAGTCAGACGAGAATTCGCTCATCACTGTTATTTTTTGCGAAAAGTTCGCGGAAATGAGGCGGAAATAGCTTTTGATTCTCTGTCTCTCGCCATTTCGCGTGCTCTCTCGACCTTCTCAGCCTCGTTTATTGTCCATTCTAGGCTATTTTCCAGTGAAATCTTCGAGAAAACAAGCATATTATGCGCGAAATATGCATTGGAATAGGCACTCTCCACTTTTTGCGTGGTCTCTCGCTGGTTAGAGTAAAGCAGATTACGCTCTCAATCCGCCGTGCTCTCTCGCTGTCTGAGAGACCAACAACGGTAGCAAATCAAGAATTATCGAGATGATGGCATGTTTACGGACAAGAGTGAATCGTAATGAGTAGGGGGACCGTCTCTCCATTTCGCACACTATCTCGCCGCTCTAACTGGTGAAAGATCATGGGAAAAGAAGAGATAGTGAATAGGTCTGACAGCGTAATAGGCACGTTGGTATAGGTGTGAGGAGCGATTACATGAATAATCGTCTCTGACTCTCTCCATTTCCCCTGCTCTCTCGCTTCTCTGATCGACGAGAGAGCATGACGAAATGAGAGGGTCAGAGGATTACACAGTGAGAATGGCAAGGCCAATTATCGGATATTTGTAATCACGGATTAACTATGTTATCTGTCACGAATCAAATGGCGCGTAACGGCTACTACCGACAACGAATCCTTAAGAGACCGGATCCGAGAAAAGTGACCACCCCCCGGACATCGCGCCAGGATTTTCGATTCCGGTCTTCATACTCATAGGAACTAAGGGTACTCTGACCTTGTTTACAAAAATGATGACGTCATCGGCCGTATTGCGAAATGCGGCGCGCCAGGTGCGGGCATGTGGAAAAGTGATGAAAATTCATAACTTCTCAACCGAATAAGATATAACCAAAATTTCTTCTGTAGTATGTTAGGCATGCTGAGGGTGTGCTGGGACACCATTGGGAACACATTCAGGTTCATTCCCATATTGACTGTATGATCTTGATTTTCAGTTTTTCTCAGTTTTTCTCTGCACGATCGAATTTCCACCCATAATTTCACGCATCTG
>LS487647.1:78646-92796 GCA_900490705.1 Pristionchus arcanus
CCCGTATGTGGGGGCTTTGAACCTTGGTGGATTGGGGTACACCCAGATGCGTGAAATTATGGGTGGAAATTCGATCGTGCAGAGAAAAACTGAGAAAAACTGAAAATCAAGATCATACAGTCAATATGGGAATGAACCTGAATGTGTTCCCAATGGTGTCCCAGCACACCCTCAGCATGCCTAACATACTACAGAAGAAATTTTGGTTATATCTTATTCGGTTGAGAAGTTATGAATTTTCATCACTTTTCCACATGCCCGCACCTGGCGCGCCGCATTTCGCAATACGGCCGATGACGTCATCATTTTTGTGAACAAGGTCAGAGTACCCTTAGGTCCTATGAGTATGAAGACTGGAATCGAAAATCCTGGCGCGATGTCCGGAGAATGGCCAAAATGGTAAATTTTCTCAGATCCGGTCTCTTAAAGGGAATGCAATTGTATGTAAACTAATGAAATAGTGAAAAGTAGCAAGTATTAGAATGATGCGTTACGATTAAAATATTGTGAAGGTTCAGAATAAAAAACAGTGAGAAACGATGGAATGGCTTAGCTATCGCAATGCAAAAATAGGAAAGTAAATGGAAAATAGCAGAGAAAACGTTTTTAGATTGTTTAGCTGACTCGCCGCAAGGAAATGAGAAGCGTCAAAACTCGTAAAGAGGGGTAAAAGAGAGGAAAATGTTCTGAACAACAATCACAATGAGCAAAATACGGTCCTAGTACATAGATGCGAAAAGGGGAACTAGTAACATTGTATTGTTTAGGAAAATAAATCATTTCAGTGAGGAACGAAATAGAATGATGTGGAGTAGGGACCACCATCGTGAGAGCCGGAAATTGAAAGCCATAAATTAGTATGAGATTTGAGCCGGAAGCCGGATTCGGCGAAATTCCGGGAGCCGGGTTTAAGACTAAACGGTGCAAACCTTATAAATTTTACTTTATTGATCATTATTTATACTTTAACTTGAAAGGCCGCGAGTTTTGTCGTTATGTGCGCTAAATACACCCAAATGGACAACCCTCACGCCAAAAATGGAGCAATTCTATAGTCTTCCGCTCTTGTTATCGTCGCAATTAGTTTGAGCTCGCTTCGATAATTACTTTTATCAATTGATTATTCGACGCATATTGGATAGCCGCTCGTTTCGCTTGTTAATTATGAGTTAGCAGGTCAGTGGCAGTGTCCATGCCGATTTTGGAGCGGTTTCGTCAGTGCGCGCGGATAATGCGAGCCAAAATATGAAGGAATTCGCCAAATGTTCCATGTGATTTCCACTTTCGTCGCTTGCACGATCTTTCTTTTGCTAGAGCCGCTAACAATCGTTGTTGATAATTAACCAACAACCCATAGATGAGCCCTTGCGTGATTTTGACGCCGAATGGACAGTGCGCACGGATGGTACAGGCGAAAACGTCCCAGATGCTCCATATTTTTACTATTGAATCGAGGGCGAGATGGCACAGAATCGAAGGAAACATGACAGGGTATCGAGGGAAAGTATGTAAAAGTAGAATTGGGGAAGCTCAAATAATTTTTTTTCAGAAATAAAATATATAATTTTTAGCCGGAGCCGGAAAATAGACTGTCACAGCCAGGACCGTCACCATAGCCGGAGCCGGCACAAACGTCGCCTTGGCGGTGGTGTGTCTCTCGTTTTGAAGCGAGAGACTTCTTTTCTTTTGCAAATATTTTTTTCATTTTTTATTATTTTTAATTTTTGTTTTTGGAAAGTCATTCCACACCAATGGACTAATGATTAAGGCGAGTCTTGACATCTGAAATACAAATTTGAAATTTTGATGGTGGTCCCTAGATAGGTAGACAATTTTTTTAATAGTTTTTCATATTTTCCCAATAATACACCAAGAAAGCAAGCAATGCGCCGGTTCGTTTTGAACTCTTTTTTGATTATTTTTAATTTTTGTTTTTGGAAAGTCATTCCACACCAATGGACTAATGATTACGGCGAGTCTTGACATAAGAAATACAAATTCGAAATTTTGATGGTGGTCCCTAGATGTGGAGTTATAAATTTATGGCAATACAGTAATCTATGAATGTACAATCGTTTTTAGATTGTTTAGACGGCTCGCAGAAGGGGGGAATGAGAAGAAATGAGAAGGAGAAGCGTCAAAACTCTTAAAAAGGGGGCGAAAGAGAGGAAAACGTGACACACGTGCTGCAGCAGGCACAATAATCACAATGGGTGAGGAGCAAAGGCCGGCAGAAATGGGTTTCGAAAGCCATACTCATCACCACAAAAAATAGGAAAACTTTGCAGAGATCCTAGAATAGGCATTGTTCGGAGAGCTTTTGACATTACGTGGACAATTTCTTCTCAGACGATCACGATATAAGAACAATCATTACAATCAGAGACGAAATTGCCTTCTCAAAGTTTTCTCATCACCACAAAAATAACTGAAAAAACGTGGTAGCTAGAATTGCGGAGATCCTAGAATAGGCATCCTTCGGAGTCGTTTTGGTATGGTGTCGACTATTTCTTGTCGAACCATATTTACAATTCGGCACCACATCTTCCAAATTTGCATGCTCGCTAGTTTGTCTGACAGAGAGAAATCATTGCGAAAGGAGAGAGAGGCTCGTGCCGAGTTGTCATCACCATACATCCTACTGCAAGACGAGCAATAACCGTAAATTGGGGAGCAATTTCCTTCCGAAAATATTCCAGAATTTACAAACATGACTCAGAAACGGGTTGGATTGACATAATACGAGCAGAATAGTGGCATCGATCGAAGAACGCAACTGCAAGACGAGCAATATCCGTAAATTGGGAAGGAGCATGGTCTGGTAATAACTGTCTCCACAACTTTCTTCATTACCACGAAAATGACTGAAAAACTGGGTGGCTTGAAAAAAGTGGTCCGACAGAATCGTCGTTTCAGTATAGAATTCATAGTACGCAGAACACAAAAGCAAGACATGCAAATTGGGAAGCACCGAGGAGCAAAGGTCCGGCAGTAGAATGACATTGATTTCAAGTAGAATAAGCGCTGTTCGAACGAAGGTTTTGCCAAACTATTTCTTTTCGAACTTCCTACTGCAAGTCAAGCAATAACCGTAAATTGGGAAGGAGCAAAGGTCGCCTCGCTGGAAGCCAATTGGTTGTAGAATTCAGTAGAAGGCAACAAATTTTCATCACCCGGGAACGAATACTTGGGTCGCTCTCTCACATTCTCTCTCGCCCTTTCTACTTTGCGAGACACAGCGAGTACTGGAGAGACTGTCGTTGCGCAGCATCCGGCAAAGGAATTTCATCCATGCCAGATGAGTTGAAGAGGAAAGGAATGAGGGTGGGTGAGGGAGGACTCTCTCACTTTTACGTGCTCTCTCGCGGGCTCTCACCGGAGCGAGAGTAGGTAGAATGAGGAGAGGATTGTCTTCAATTGTGGGCCCTGAGGAGAAGGAGAGGGGTGAGGGAGGACTCTCTATCTTTTGCATGCTCTCTAACATTCTCTAACCGACGATAGAGCATACTAAAACGAGAGACTCATCTCGAGATCCGAACGATGCTAATTTCTGCTTCGTTTCGTTGGCGAAAAGGCGTGAGTAAAAGGAGGAAAATTGGAAAGTTCACGAGGCATGACTTAGAGCTCGAGAAATGATACCGCCGTCTCTTCATTTCACACACTATCTCGCCTCTCTGACCGGTGAGAGAGTGTGAGGAATGAGGAGACGTCGGCTCATTTCTCGAGCTCTAGTATGACTGTCATAATGATCTCTTCGTTTGATACGCTCTCTCACCGGTCAGAGAGACGATAGATCCGAGAGAAAATAAGAGACAAATTTATCATTATGACACGAGGCATGAGCTAGTTCTACTTGAAAAATGAAGTATTAAAATAAAATAGCGATGACATTCTGGAATACATTGAAAACGAAAAAATAACATGCATAAAGCCAAAGAGAGCAGATTTTCTACGATAAACGGGGAAGCAGCGCCTTCCCCTCCTTCTTCTATCTCTCTTTCATCTGATTTTTGCATATATTCCATATTGTTATTTTTATTTTAAAAATAAAAGCAACACAAATAACAACAATACATTACATTTGAGTGAAAATGCGACGCAAGCAACTGCTGGCAAGTCTTCCCCGACCATTCAATCCTCCCTCCTCCCCTATCTATTGATGACTTGGAAAGAACTCTCCTTCTTTCACGTGTCCTCTCACCACTCTGACTGATGAGATAGTGCGCAAAATGAAGAGACCATTTATTGCCAATCCTCCCTCCATCCCCTATCTCTTTCATCTGCTGCTCAATTGTTCGCGCCCCCAGTTCCTTCCTTCCGCTTCTATTCTCTCGACTAGTCTTTCAACGAGTCAAAGCGATCTGAAACTTTGTGATGTGAAATGGAGGATGACTTGGATGACAAGTTAGATAGGAGCGTGTTAGGGGTCAGAGTGGAAATAAATTCGATTCGCTTCCTCGCTTTATAATTAATTTTATTTTCAGAGGATTGGCCATCGAAAACAAGTCTTAGCTATAACAAGAATAATGGATGATTTGGAGATCAGTGAGGACTTTCAGTTCGGGTACGGTTATGAAAAAATTTTTTTCTCTCCCCGGTCACTCAATCATGAGATCATGTAAATCGATCGGTGAATACACTTTATTTCTCCTTTATTCTCTAAGAACATTTCTCTAAGAACAGAAATACGAATAGAAACATGATAGTTTTATTAGATAATTTTCATAATTAACTCAACGAAAACTTAATTATTAACTCAACGACGTGGTTGGAATTCTGGGATTTCTGCGTGTGTTATGATAATTTTCCTGTAATTTCCCGATGCTTTATAGTCTCCAACATGATACTGCGAGTTATCCAAACGGTAATTCGCTGTTATATCAACTTTCTTATCACATCGATTGGCAAACTGAAACTTATTTCGTTGTCACGTATATATTGTACAAATTTAAATTGTAATAAACAACTTGGAGGAGTTTTTCGACGTTGTTTGAAGTCAAAGGCGTATTTCCTCTGATGCAAATGGCCCTGCATTTCCGCTTCAACATCGTTACAATAATTGCCTGAATATCAGACGTAGAGTTACTCTCAGTGATCCATATTATAATAGATTCAATTCTGTTAGCAATTTCAAGCAAAAATTGAGCGCTCTCTGGAAAACTCATTTATTGTGATTTTTATCATTAGTTACCTTTATCAAGTTTTTCAAACTCGAATTCAGCTCTCTCAGAATCAACTTTTCTGATAAACGTATGCCACGCTAGCCTAAAATCTCGGTTAAAATAGTATAGTGATTAGTTGGCAATACGGTTTAAACGGAACAGTAATGGGATGATCTGTTTGCGGAAAGATATCGTGAGATTATTTCCCATTCCACACATAGTTGACCTTTGACGAACTGAGTGGAGGAAGGAGGGAGGAAGAAGCCGGAATGAGGCTAGTGCCTGCTCTCATCTCCCCTACCTCTTCCCTTCTTATCTCCCAAGCATTCAATAGCTCGCTAACCAGCAGATTGAGTTTGCTGAGCATTTGAAACGTACGATAACGATGCCAGTTTAGAATAGCGCGTTCATAACGGGACCCGTTTTCCCATTTTCCGTTTAGCCAACACTATTGATTAGTCAAAATGAGTTAATGTACTGACATTTGAGCACATTCTGTGAGCGGATAAGATACGCGTAAAGATAGCAGAGTTTTTCCTTTAAAAAATTCCGAATACTCATGAATAACCTCCATGATATCTACGATATCCTTGGAAACCCTTGCATGAGCTAGACTCATGATAATTTTGCCATTAGCAAATATGGGTTTCATGGATGCTAGAAATCTTTTCATATCCTTCCATAGCAGAATAACGACGAGTGTCTCAAATAAAATATGTTGGTATTTTTTTAAATCTCGCACTACCATTTGCTTCGACTCGAATATCGACATTGTGGGATCTATTGAGAGCTTTCTAAGTACAGAGATAAAACAAAGTTTCCAGAAGTAAATAATGTTTCTTCTATAGGAGAAATAAAATTGCAGCTGAATCTTGCCTTCCCAATTTGTCTTGAAAATGAGTCTGATTACATAAATTTGCGAAACGTCATAAGACTTACAGAAAAATAAAATCGCACAGTAGTTGATTGTGTTGCTACAAATGTAGAAACGTATTCATTCATAGTTTTACACACCTGCAAACCATTTTATAAATACGCAACTCAAAAAAAGATTTAGTTACGAACTTAAACAGTATTTGGATTATCGAGACGTTTTTTTATTTTAAATTAATTTTAGATTTTTATTTGGAAAAAAATAAGAATTCACCTGTCGTAACTGTAGAATGGACTTTTTGTCAGTGTAACTACAGATTTTTCCAAAAACGAGTAAGGAAAACATGCCGACACGCATTTCTTCAAAAATATTAATTAATAATATCAATTGGCGTCCTTTTCATTTTTCTTTTTGCCGCCTACAGTATTCGTCTGAGACGAAAATATTGAATTACTCGTGCCAGAATAAAAATAAGTACTTTGAAAATAAACGGATATTTTTCAAATATAATAGATTGAAAAAAGAGAAACAAAAGCAGAAAAAATTGCTTTGCATCCTTTCTGGTCGTCTATCGCGTTGTGGGACGGATCACTCTTTTCTATCTTTAATCAAAATTCGCGATGAAACAGTTATTAAAATGAACAAATAAACGAATTAATTGAAACAATTTACATTCCATCTGCTCAATGGATTAATTTACATTTCACTCAATTTGATTGGTTTAGTGATTAATACGAACCTCTTCTCTTTTCCTTCTTCCCTCATTCACTCGTTTTTCTTTCGTCCTGAGTAGAGATGGAAAAGGAAGAGTGATTTTGCGATTTTTCGAAATCTTTGAGCGGTCGTATCAGGCGAATGAGTAACCTAAGGAAGAGTTGATTCCTATCGATCACAAATCTATTCGGGCGCAATTCCCACACCAGAACGGTTAAAAATATTCACATTCTTCCTTCTTGTTCAAAAACTCTTCCTTCCAACTGCGTGTTTTTCAGCATTTTACTGATTATTGAGTCTTATATGCAAATTAGATAAACTATTGCATTGCTCTAACAAGGTTCGAGTTGAAGAAACACATTACCTGAACACATTCCAAGGTCAAACAATTCCGCGTATTACTTCCCTAATTTTTTCTCTATGTTTAATTTTTATGACAACTCTTCCTTTCCCATCTCTAGTCCTGAGTAGTCGACTCGGCCTCCCTCTCCTCTCTCGGACCACTCAAGCAGTCATTATAGGAATTCGCACAAAAATGGTAGCTGACAATGCAGAACTGTGCGGAATTGGGAGCCCTTTCAAATGGCAAAGAAATCCTTTCTTTCAGGGCAACATGTGCACTGCGCCCGCTGTGCCGGCCAAGGCCCCCGGATCCGCCGCAGCCGGCCCGACCGCCCTCCTCCTCGCAGCGGCTGCAGCAATGATTGCTGCACGCATCTGAGCAGAACCTGCCCCATTCATACTGCTGCACTGAGCAGAATAAATATGTGAAAATGTGTTGTTGACTTGCGCAAGAAACAAGGTAATATACAGAAATATTTATGCTTTTTTGGTATTGAGAAATATGATCTGAATTATCAAAAAATTACACAACGGAGATGACTGAAACAATTATGAATCCCCATTGCATTTATAGATACAGTGTGTGTCAATATTATTCGTCCCAATATTCGCTGTCGAGTTCCACATGAGCGATGGTAGTGCTCGCCGTGGTGGTATCTCATTACGAGGATATTTGAAATACGATAGGTAAACTCACTTCCAAAAAAATTAAATTTATACATAGGATAAACAACAACACCAATTATGCCAATATTTCGTCAATTGGATTCCCATAATCATGCATCGTCATTCCAAAATTCGTTGTCCAGTTCCAAATGAGCGATGCCAAGGCAGTGCTCGCCGTGGTGGTGCGCACAGTACGAACCGATTACTAAGTTTTCCAAGCCATAATCCTCCGCCTCCAGAGACAACTCGACTTTCTTGTCCAAACGGTTTACGTACTGTGATAGGAAATTATCCTTGAGCTCAAGAAATTGCACGAAAACATCAAAAAGAGGAGGCGAAATAAATAAACAATATTAGAAGTTTCATTTTGGCTAACCTGTAGCAACTTCTCGATTTCGGTCAATGTAAATCTCTTTGTAACTTGAGTACAATCCACATTTGAGCACTTCTTGCGGGACAGCATTTCTTTTAGAATGGGAAACATCGATATGTTGGGATCTTGAGAACAAGTCAGACTAATGTATTCCGAAAGATCGGAAATAGCAAGCAAAAAATTGACAGTTTCTATAATAATAATATGTTGGATTTTTATTAATGTATGAGAAAACCATTGTCGATCAGTCGTAATCGCAACGAAAGGTTGTAGATCTTGAACTGCTTGACAATTCTAAGTAAGTGCATGCTGAACATAAAAATAGGGGCAGCAATGAAAGTAAAATACTTACTAGTAAGTTTTATGGTAATCCCACTCTATTTTCAGAATAGGAATTGTTTGATCTTCTATGAGATTCGAGCACATTTCAATGACATTGGGTTGAATGCCGCCATCGAATAATAAAGCATGAATATGAATTCGTCGAAATAATGGCTTCATGAATTGTAAAAAATCATCCAGCTCGTTAGACGCAAATTTAATATTCACAATCTGTAACGTTATTGATAATCCTAAAAATATATGGTAAAAATAAACGTGCCTGATGTACTAAAGTTATTGTGGTTGCCCGGCCACGGCTAAATTTGCGATATGCGGAGTTCAGACAAAATCTTCCAACCGATTTGTTTCTTCTTTCTCTTCCATTTCCATAATAAAACCCGATGCTTATATTCTCTTGCTGAAATTAGTACTAGAAAAAATCTAATAAAAAAGCGCTTTTGTTCACTAGGGATGTATTTAAAATGCTTTATTAAAATAAAGTCCTTGATAATTCGCGAACAAACGTAAGAAGGTCCCGAACCAATTATTGATACACGTACAATTGATTTCACTTCAAGACTTGCTAGAGCAATCGGTTGATTCATGAGGAGGGCGGAAACTTTTTCCTCGATTGATTTGCTGACCTGCAAATCGAGTGTTCATGTGTGAAGACTTTTTTCCCGGCCGAAGACTTTATTCCGGTTTACGATCGAAGAAAAAATTGCGGTATGTAGACGATTCCAATTTATCAGATCATTTCAACCCGATGATAGCGAGAAAAAAGAGAAAAAATATTAAAAAGCAAAAAATGAGGGATAGCATACCATTCTCAGTTTAAAGAGTGATTTGAAATCCAGGAAATTGCATATTCTGCTGAATACTATTATAGAAAAATTACGAATATCGATGGTCATTTCTCAAAGGAGTTGAGAAAAGAAAATCAAGGATGTAATAGCTTGGCGTTCTTTCTCTGTTTCTTTTCGCGCCAAATCTCGAAGCTACCGTTAACTGGGAATAAAACGTTCCACTGATAATATAAGACAAGTGCAACTAAAAAAAGTACCATTTTTCAATAAATTCAAAATATGCCTTTATTGTAATCCAGTTGTCATTTTTAAAAACTCTTCACTTTTTTTGATATTTCATAACGCATACGTGACATTATCTAGTCATCACCATTTGTATTATGTTAATTATTAGTTTCTGCCATTTTTCACGGCTCAATAATGGCAGAGTCAGCCATTTTTTCACAGTGAAAAATGACAGCTCCAACCATTTTTCAGCTGTGAAAAATGGTAGATTGAACCACTTTTCAGGTGTAAAAAATGGCCTGCCATTTTTCACATTTTGAAAATGGCAGATGAGCCATTTCTTGGGCGGAGAGGGTCGAATATTCGACCCCCTCCCCGCATTCGAATTTCTAAGAATGAGATCGCTCAAATATAATTCGTGAAACATATAAAACTGTAAAAATCGAGATATGAGATTTTAAGGTGTTTGGGATGTATTTTAGTCGGATAGATCTCTCTGAAAGTTTCAAGACGTTCACATTCCTTTCGGTTGTGCAGCAGTTTGCTGTAGATTTTTTTTTGATTTCTCGGCCCAATTATCAACCGATTGAAGGAGTTTTCATGAATGAGGGACAGTATTCCTTAAATGGTATGACCCTGAAGACTGACCCAATGACCCAACCAAACAACCTAATAGACCTAATTTACCCAATAAGGTACGGTCAATTAAAATAAAATATATTTTTATAAATTTGCTAAGGAAAGATAAATATCAAACAAATGAAACTTATATCAAAATAACAGTTGAACTATGACAAAAATTAGAATATTAAATATGCAGCAAGCTTCTGCACAACCGAAAGGAATGTGAACGTCTTGAAACTTTCAGAGAGATCTATCCGACTAAAATGCATCCCAAACACCTTAAAATCTCATATCTCAATTTTTACAGTTTTATATGTTTCACAATTTTTATTTGAGCGATCTCATTCTTAGAAATTCGAATGGGGGGAGGGGGTCGAATTAGGGTTGCGAAAACGGACGGACAATCCAGACAAAATCCGGACAAATTGTCCGGACAACGCATTTACATCAATTCCGGTCTCCTTTGTCTGTCCGGACGGACGGCCGTTGTCCGGACTGTCCGTAATGAATAAAGGATTATTTGATTGTAATTCATTTCTCTCATTTGAGTGGATGAGTGTGGGTCGTCGAGTCAACCACCCCTCATCTGCTCGAGTGAGGGGAATGAGAGACAATATTGACGATCTGTCTTGTGTCCGGACAGTTTTGCATAAATTCCGGACAATTCCGGACAAATCGGTGTCCGTCCGGACACGGACAAAGACGGACAATCTCCACCTCATTCTTCATTCTTCGCCGACGAAAGTCGGTTTGGTCCGTTTTCACAACCCTAGGTCGAATATTCGAACCTCTCCCCCAAGAAATGGCTCATCTGCCATTTTTTAACTGTGAAAAATGGCAGGCCATTTTTTACACCTGAAAAATGGTTGAATCTGCCATTTTTCACCTCTCAAAAATGGTTGAATCTGCCATTTTTCACTGTTCAAAAATGGCAGAATCTGCCATTATTGAACTGTGAAAAATGGTTGAAACTAAAAATTTACATATTGAAATTGATGATAATGAATATACAAATTTAAAATACTGTCGTTGTCATTAATTCATCATTCGGACATGTTTACGTTTCAACTGACATTATCAATCCAAAAGATATAAAATCTAGAAAAATGGTACTTATTTTAATTGCACTTGTCTTATATCAAATGTTGTAAATGACATAATGACATTCTCAGCATTCTTTTCCTCTTTGTCGTCATTTTTGTCAGATTGAAACTGTATTCATTTCTTTGAGATTTACGCCTTCATTTTCTTATTTTAAAGAAGATTCAATCTTCTCAGGAAATTTCACATTTTTGAATTTTAAACATAGAATACGCAGTCACATATCAAAAACGATAGTGAACAAATAATTTTATTATTTTCAAGTAGTTAATTATGTTAATCTTCTTCATCACACTCCAAATGCTTGATGCGAATTCCCTGATTGATGTGGCTGGCATAGTAGTATCCAGCATTTATATCCCATTCGTTGCCATCCATGTCGGTCTCCAGAAATATATCGAAGTGCTTGTCGTAACGATTCACGAGCTGAAGAGGATACAGTACGCAACTCTCTCATTTCGAATGCTCTCTTGTCGGTTAGGTGAGCGAATGAGCACACATTTTAATGAAAATTTAATGACACATTTTCATTTTTAATGACACATTTTAATTTACATTTTATTTTAATGACACATTTTCTTAAAAGAGGGAAGATGCGTTCCTATTTGTCAACAATTCTTAGAAGAAAGAAATTTGCCACACGAAATCATGTTGAACTAAATGAAGATGTATTGACGAACCTGTAGCAATTTCTCGATTTCTGTCAATGTAATTCGCTGAGTGCCCCAACATTCCAAGTTTGAACATTTTCGAGACAGAATTCCTTTTATGACTGGGAACATCACTATGTTTCGGCTTTCAGAAAAATCCAAATGCATGGTGTGCGAAAGTTCGGCGATAGCGAGCAAAAAAATGATTGTTTCTGGAATAGAGTTGTGAGTGATCTCTTGCCAATATAATGTTTCAGAACAATACCTTTGCTGGGTACATTGTCTTGCATTAGGAAGTGGTTGATCGTGAAAGTCTTGGCAATATTTAGCAATGCAGTGCTTAAATATTGAACAGTACAAACAGAAATTAACCCTACAAATACTTACTAATATTCCCTTTCCGGATTATGATCCTGAAACAATCCCATCGATGCAATATTTTGCCCTACGAGAAGGTCCGAGCACATTTCAAGGACTTCGGGCCGAAGATTGCCATTGAATGATAGCTTACCAATATCGACTCTGTTTCGAAAAAGTGGTTTCATAATCTTCAAGAAATCGCCTCTGTCCTCATAAGTGAATTGTACGCTCAGTGTCTGAAAGTTCAGTTTACCATTTTTTCGCACTTTTAGAAAAATAATACAGAATATATCCACAGAAGATTCATAAAGGAGCAATCAATGACTTGCCATGGACCCTTTGAAAATTTCGATAGTGTGAGGGAAGCAATGTTTTCGACGCAAGGAATTTATGCATAACCCCCAGATTCTCTTATCTCTTGTAGTTCTAAACAACATCTGTAGGAATACATTGTCTGGCTGAAATCAGAATTTTAAAAAAAATAACATTTGTTTGATATTTTCACAGTATTTTTGGATGTTGCATCAGGCTTACATTGACTTTCACTTCAAAATAATTGATTGTAGTCCTTACAGCGATAAGGTGACAAGAAACGATTTCATCAATTGACTTGCGCACCTGTAATTCGAGTATCTCTTACAGTAATCGGGAATACCATATAGCTGGCATGAAGATTTCGCGGTGTGTAGTATCGTGCGTTTCAAATGTTCAGCAAACTTAATCTGCCGGTTAGAGAGCCATTGATTGTCTGGGAAAGATGAAAGGAAGAGGTAGGGGAGAGGAGAGCAGGTAGATCACTCGCCTCCTCCCGTCCTCTTCCTCCCTCCTCCCTACACTCAGCTCGTCAAAGGTCAACTACGTGTCGAATGGGAAACAATCTCACGATACCGATACCGATTCAGCGGCCTTTAAAACCTGAAGGAAAGCATACCAATCTCATTTGAAGAACGGAATCCATGACCAAGAAACCACATATTCTGCCAATTATTGTAGGAGAAAGACTGCAAAAATCAAACAACATTCCTCAACGGGTTGAAAAATTATTTATTGAATCGTTTAGCGTCTTTTTTTCTACGCTTTTCGCGCCAAACAGATACAGTCAGGTTTGGTACCTGTCGAAAAAATATATGTTTTCTATTCTTTTGATCATTACACTTAAATAAAGACAAACAAGGTCTACACATTATTTCATGATATTGCAATAAACACAATGTGCTTTTATTTTCTTAGGTTATCACAGTTAGTATTGAAATAAAAGAAGAAAGCGAACATGTATACACATACCTGAAGTAGCTTCTCGACTTCGGCGATTGTTATTTTCCGAGTACCCCGACATTCCACATGTGAACATTTTCGAGTCAGCATTTCTTTAATGACGGGAATTAATGGTATGTGTCGGCTTTCACAGAAATCCAAATGAATGGAGTACAAAAGATCGGCTATTGCGAGCAAAAACGTGGCTGTATCTGCACAACAAACCAATATTTTTTTGTCTGCTATATTTTTTTCATATTATAAGAAACACACCGTTGTCGAACACTTTGCTTTGCATGAAAAAGTGTGCAATCCTGAACTTCTTGGCAACATCAATATAGTGAACAAAAAATCACAGTTCAGGAGATTTCATTTAGCATTCATTTTAAGAGAGCTGCTCGGTAAAAGTGTAGCAAATTCGCCCTCCCCCGGACACGCTCCTACCGAATTTGGATTCAGATGCCCATACTGTAGTGTAAGGAGGGCCTTAGCCCCGCAATACTAATAGTTCACATTATTTCCATTTCTTGCTTACCAAGAGGGAGAAAAGTGATTTTTATGGAAAAATTGACTAAAAATCATAAAAATTCAAAATGAAAAGTTTAATTTAATTTCACTTTGGCGTTATAATTAGGACGTCTAAATGTTGTAAAAAATATTTTTAGATTGTTTTATGGT
>LS487647.1:94845-113399 GCA_900490705.1 Pristionchus arcanus
AAAAATGGAACTCTTCATTCAGCCATGGGCAAGTTGTGCAACGTACACAGATCGGACCGGAATGACGAGTAGATTCAGATTCCAAAATTTCATCCATTTTCCGCATTCCATATTCGAGAAAATCAACTTGCAGCGTAACCGGCTTGTAAGTAAATGTCGCCAACCTTCCTCTTCCTGGCTTCCGATCTTTTGATCTACCCTAGTCTCTCGATCGTGGCCTCTTCCCAGTCTCTGTGCTCTCTCTATTCCCCATGCTCTCTCGCCTCCCTCGGGGAAGAGACTCCGATCGATACGAGGAAGGAAGTAAACTAGTGGAAAGATCGTCAAATTTACTTACAAGCCAGGTTCACTATAAGTTGATTTTCTCGAATATGGAATGCGGAAAATGGATGAAATTTTGGAATCTGAATCTACTCGTCATTCCGGTCCGATCTGTATACGTTGCACAACTTGCCCATGGCTGAATGAAGAGTTCCATTTTTAAAGTTTATTTCAAAATTTCATGATAAATAAAGTAGACAGGCGTGATGAGCATGAAATTCTACCCTGGGAGCCATGCTCACTTAATTTTTAGCAAAAATTAGTGCTGAGAATAGTGATTTCGACGATAACGAATAGTGATTTCGACGTGACGGAGTCTGGAGCCAAAGGGGGTTCGACATGAAAAACCAATGTGCCCATCGTCATCAGCAACCTCAAGAACCCCGAATCCAAAAGTTTTAAAGAATTGATATTTTTGAGCTGTGCCATTTTTCCCCCATCCGATTTTGCTCGATTCTTACGCAAACGGCCTCATATCGCCCCTCTCGCGCGGTATTGCCGATACCGAACCTGCAACCCTAGGATACAGTACACAACTCTCTCATTTCGAATGCTCTCTTGTCGGTTAGGTGTGCGAATGAGCACACATTAAGAGGGAAGATGCGTTCCTATTTGTCAACAATTCATAGAAGAAAGAAATTTGCCACACGAAATCATGTTGAACTACGATAACAGACCTGCAGCAATTTCTCGATTTCGGTCAATGTAATTCGCTGAGTGCCCCAACATTCCAAGTTCGAACATTTTCGAGACAGAATTCCTTTTATGACTGGGAACATCCCTATGTCTCGGCTGTCAGAAAAATCCAAATGCATGGTGTGCGAAAGTTCGGCGATAGCGAGCAAAAAATTGGAAGTATCTGGAATTTTTTTTAGCTATTTTTCGCCAAAATAGTCATATAAAGTGTACCTTTGCTAGGTGCTTCGCCTTGCAATAGTAGGAAGTGACCGATCTTGAAAGTCTTGGTAATATTTAGCAATGCATTGCTTAAATATTGAACAGTACAAACAGAAATTAACCCTACAAATACTTACTAATATTCCCTTTCCGGATTATGATCCTGAAACAATCCCATCGATGCAATATTTTGCCCTGCGAGAAGGTCCGAGCACATACTTCGGGCCGAAGATTGCCATTGAATGATAGCTTACCAATATCGACTCTGTTTCGAAAAAGTGGTTTCATAATCTTCAAGAAATCGCCTCTGTCCTCATAAGTGAATTGTACGCTCAGTGTCTGAAAGTTCAGTTTACCATTTTTTCGCACATTTAGAAAAAAATAGTACAGAATATATCCATAAAGGAGCAATCAATGACTTACCATAGATCCTGAAAACATTTCAATAGTGTGAGATAAGCCGAATTTACGACGTGAGGATCTTATGCATAACCCCCAGATTCTCTTATCCCTTTTATTGCTAAACGTAAGCTCGAGGAGTGTATGGTCAGGCTGAAATGTGTTTGACATTTTCACAGAATTGTCGAATGTTGGATCATTTGGATCAGTTACATTGGGTTGCACGTCGAAATGGCTGAGTGTTGTTTTTAGATCAATAAGCTGTAAAGAAATGACTTCTTCGATTAGCTTGCTGACCTGAATATTGAATATTTCATGAGGATAAAATAAGAATAGTGTTACTGGCTCGAAATATTAAAAAAAATTAAATAGTCAGAACTCCTTATATTTCCCACTTACCGGATCGCTTCAACCCAATGATTTCAAGCAAAATAGTTAAGGAAAGCATACCAATCTCATTTCAAGGACGGAATTCATGTCCAAGAACCGAAATATTTTTTCAATTACTCTAGGAGAAAGACTGCGAAAATCAATCGACATTCCTCAATGAATTGAAAAAATTAATTATCGAAACAATTGTTTAGCGTCTTTGTTTATGTGCATTTCGCGCCAAAATAGTGTCCAGCCATAGTTCCCGCTTAGGTTTCGTTATTTGTCGAAAAAACAATGAGGAAATGCTTGATGAAAACAACCAGAAATAAATTGTATATTTATTTGAATTAACACATATAAAACGTATTTTTATTTTTCACTTATTTTCAATTCTTAAATTTATATTTCAAATGCTTGATGACGATATTCATATTCTTGTGATATACATTGTAGGATCCGACTTTCCTGTTCCATTTAGTACCACCCACAGCCGCCTCCATAGATACATTGGTTCTCTTGTCCAAACGATTTACATACTGAAAGAGGAAAGGGTTCACCAAGCGCCTTGTTCAGACGGTCTTATTGAAAATAAAGAAGAAAGAAGAATAAAAACTTTTATATTATAGTTTTATATTGATTGACCTGGAGCATCTGCTCAACTTCTGCGATTGTTATTTTCCGAGTACCCCGACATTCCAAATGTGAACATTTTCGAGTCAGCATTTCCTTTATAACGGGAATGAGCGAAATGTTTCGGCTTTCACAGAAATCCAAATGAAAGTTTTTCAAAAGTTCGGATATAGCCAGCAAAAACGTGGATGTTTCTGCAAAATAAATATTTTTACCAATAATGATTTCGTCAATTATAGATTCATGTTTTCAGCAATTTACCTTTGTTGAGCACTTTGCTTTGCATGAAAAAGTGTTTAATCCTCTTGTTCTTGGCAACATTAAGAATCGAATTGCTGAAAATCGATGTTATAAAGGATAAAATATAGAATACTTACTAATATTCTTTATAATAATCTTGCCTTACTGCTAGAATTCCAACACGTTGTCCTTCTAGAAGTTTCGAGATTTTCTGAATGACCTCAGGTGGAATATCGCCATCGAATGATAGAAAAGAAATATCGACTTTTCGAAGTAGTGGATTCATGAATTCCATCACGGCATCCATGTCTTTAAGCTCGAAGTCCATGCTCACACCCTGAAAAACATTCCATTCGATTTGCTAAAAAATATGAAAAAAACCTGCATTTCTCTAGAAATCACTACCGATGTGTGACCGATGGAAAAATTGTTGTATGATAAGTTTACGCGGAGATTCCAAATAAACGTTTCCACTTTATCAGAATCAAAGGTCAGATTCACGTTGATGATCTCTTGCTGGAATCAGTGTGTAAAAATTTTAACACAATATTGCATTTGTGAGATGTGAAAAAGGGGGGCGAAGTCCCGTTTCTACTTTTTCGTGACGTTCGAAGCTTCACGATCCCTTTGAGAGTATCACGGCTGACTGGGATAAAAGCTATGTTCATTGTATCTTTAACACGCTATCCGACCTAGTCCGCTAGTTTAATCATATTCATGATGTCAATCTCACGTTTTTAGATTGTACTTCAAACCGGCTGAGCTTTGCTTCTTGGTCGACGAGATGAGAAGAGACAATTTTCTCGATTTGCCCACTGACCTGCAAAAAAAAATTTTAAAAAATTTAAAAAAAATATAAAAAAACAAATTTAACGAATTTATTAACGTAGCACTTAACGTAAAGGGAAATAGATACAAACCAGTCTCATTTCGAGAACGGACTCATCATCCATCAAACGGCATATTCTTCCGAATACTGTATAGGAAAGGCTACGAATGTCAATCGACATTCCTCAGCGGGGAAAAAAGTGAAAGAATTGTCGAAATAATAGAGAGGTGTTCTATGTCTGATATTTTCGCGCCAAAAAGTAGCACGCTACAGTGATCGTTTATGTTTGGTCCAAGTGTACAGTTCAAGGTGTCAATTACAACTAAAAAGATCAATCTTTCCGTATGATTCATCTCAAGACTCCTATAGTCTCCAAAAGTCGATAGTGGGAATCAGAATGTTCAAGTGCAAATCGGCACCTATGTACAAAGTGCACTATTCCATTTGCATAATTAATATCAAGCATTTGGAATACGAGTGAAGAGATTTTTGATTTAGAAAAAGATGAAATTCATATTTTTTATTGTTACTAACATTTAGCGACATTTAAAAATTACAATTTATTTGCAAGGTAATTGTGTCTTTTAAATTATGCAGCACAGTCGCTTCGATGAAATAAATGTTACTGTGAAATTACTAATCAACACTGTGTGATAAAAACACAAGCGTTCACAAACAGTGCGTGGCGCCAAAAGAACTGAGAAATGGACGCTGCTCGATAGTTTCTGCTGCTTCATTCATTTCTGACCCCTTGGAGGAATGTCGATTGATATTCAGCGTCTTTCTTCTACAGGAATCGGTAGACTATGCCTTTATTTGGATAACGAAACTGCTCTCCAACTGAGAATGGTATGGCTTTACCTCACGTTGTTTTTTAGCTGCGATCGGGGTAAAGAAAGCACGCTCTAGGGATGCAGGTTCCGTGTCGGTATTTGGGTACTAGGTCGGATAAGAACATTCGGATGATAACCAGCTGGATGAGAATATATTTTTTTAGGGCTGTAGCATTTTGTCAGTAGGTGCTCAATCCCAAAAAGGGAAAGAAAGCAACAAATTTTGGTTTTGATACAGTGGGTTATCATCCGAATGCTCTCATCCGACCAAGTGCTGGTATTTTTGCTAACTTACTCTCCCACACTGCCATAACAATCTGTAGGATCGCTCCATGATACAATCCATTCACAGGTCAGCAAAGCAATCGAGGAACTACTTTGTGCTCGGCGCATAGCTCTAGTGACTAATCTGAGCATGTTTGCAGCGAGAGCCACTGTAAGTCTGATATATTTGATAAAATACTAAGAAAAATCAAGCAAATTATGCCTACTGATTTCAGCGATCCAATATAACAATAGAGATGACATTTAATAATGTAAAGGACAAAAAAATCTGGAGGCTCAGTTTAAACTCATTATCTCGCAAGTTCTCAATCCCTTGCAGCACGAAAATTCGATCAGGATCTTTGGTAGGTTTTAAAAATATATATTTTACTATTTTCGAAAAACAAATAATAGTGGGAATGCGTTCTGTTCTATACAGATCCAAAGATTAAAATTCTCGTCTCAAAACATGGAAATTTTTTCGAATATTGTGACGCCATTATTTCGAGCGAAAGTCGATATTGGTACCCTGTGTTTCGATGGCATTCAACCAGATTTCATTCAAATGTGCTCGGATGTTTTCGAACACCAGAATATTGAAGTTATGAAAGTATCGCAATATTATAATCCTACAAGAGCCCATCAGTAAGTAGTTTAAAGTTGCAACCCGTCGCTGCTATACATCCTAAATTGCTAGCGATGCATGGCTAAATGTCGTAAAAAGATTCAAGATCGAAGAATTTTCGTTGGGAGCCGATGAGTTCGATAAAGGTAATTTTTATGAAATTATATTGCAACGAACATGTTTTCCAGAAACAGCCAACTTTTTGCAATCAGTTGCAGAAGTTGCTGATAACATAAAATTATATTTTCGCGGAAACCTAAGGCCATCCATACGTCTCGCTCTAAAGGGGATGCTGACTCGAAAATGTTCAAAATTTGAATTTTGGAGCTCTCGGGGAATAAAAATCGCCGAAATCGAGAAGTTGCTTCAGGTTAGGCCAAATAACGTTTTATTTTTTTTTGAAAGCTGTTTCTGTTAGTTTATTCTAACCTTGTTGATTCAACGTTGAATTTCAAACATTATTTTTTGTACTGTTCAACAAATCTTGCTTCTAGTATACATAAGCGATCTCTGATTGACTGTCTGATAGGCTGCTCTAGTTTGCCGCAACCACTATCACATTTTGACGCGCAGTTGTTTATTGTTCCGCGCGTAACGAAATTGCTATTAAATAATGACCGCGCTTAAAACTAAGCATGAAATATATAATTGATGCTTGACGAGCGTAAAACCATGCCAGAAATCCCGTTTTATCATTAAAAACTAAGAAAAACAAGTGAAAATAGGCGGAACTCGCGAAAAACGAAGTGAAAAAGGGCGGAGCTAACGCGACCATCGTATCATTTTCAAAATATGATAGGCAACCATAACCCCAACCGAGTGAGTGTGGAAAAACATGCTCTAACTGCGCTCTCCATTGCCCACATTCTCTCGGTTGGGATTATGGTTTCCGAGTGGTTGCGTGAAACCAAAGCAGTCGTAATAACGATATTTCTTCCAGCAAGTTGTGAGGATCGACAAGAAAATGGATTTATTTCTGCGGACGGATATTGCCGAAATGGACGTGCGCTTCGGGCCCTATTTAGCACGCATTACTGAAGGGATGCTCGGTATCACGCACATGGACCTCTAATATTAAGAGGAAGATGACAATTAACGATTTTGATGATATGGTGATTTATTTTTTTGTTGTCTAACTGAAATTCGTATGTTCAATAACCATACGTTGTCACTTGCTATTTATCATGCATATTTTTCATCCTAGCAACGAGAGAGAAAAGTTGTGCAATGATGAGTCTTGCATTCGTTTCATCGATAAATATTTCTGTGGACGCGTCTTTGCACGGTTTGGCTACCATTGGATAAACCAGGAGTGGCCTTTAACTGTTTTTTTTACCTAATCAAAACCTTGAAATGTGCAGAAATACTCCCTCTTGGTCAAAAATGAAAGGCTTCTTTTTATGATGATATATCGTATTTTTATGATATTGTGCACTCCAATTGGTGCTTAAGCTTGGAAGGCGGAAAATTATCATGCCGCCATTATTCGTATTCCATAAAAGTTCCAGAAATGCCCGGAAATATTTGTAGTTTATCTACTACCGTACTTGGCAAAATATGTCGTTTCTTGAATTTCGATTCACTTCTCCAACTCATCCAGGTATACATACCGAATTTAATCCTCCTATAACGTTTTACATGCTCCTGCAATGCATATTCTAGTGTATCTTTATTGATTTATAGGTCAGCAAATCGACCAAGGATCAAATCTGTAGAGCGATTGCAGCGTACCCTACTGAAATACCAGAATTCCGAATCCAGAAGCATGTGAGACACTGCATTATTTATTTATTCTGTTATTACTTCGCTATGCTGGAAAAAAATAGTCACTGGCCTAGCAGTGGGCTCCCGCAGGACGAAAGTGCCTTGAGTACGGAGCGAACCTTTACCTTTACCTTATGCTGGATTGGGTTCGCTCAAGTGAATATTTTTTTTGCTATTTTAGGAGAGAAGTATAGGCATCGAAATTCATTTTTACAATCCAAGAGAAGCTTTGATGTGTAAACTCTGCACGATCAATGCTCTTGGCATACTCCGTATCGAAAATGCTAGAGCGTTAGTCCCGGAAGATATGGTAATCTTTTTTCATTAAGGAACTGGCGGGAGATGGTTTAACCTTTATTTTTACCGCGTTTACCAAACTTTTTGGAATGAAACAGAATTGAATCCGTGAACTCGTACATAAAATAATATTAACAGCGCTGTCCGAAATATTTGAACAATTTGAATAATGGTTGTTCTTTGAAGGCAGAAAACATCATTTCGGGTGTTGTCCGTCGAATTTTCTCAAATATTAGACATGGAAATATTTCTATCATTTTTGAGACCGATAATTGGAATTGTCGTTATCGAGTCATTGTTTCTCATTGGTAGTATTCAATCGGAGGTCATTCAGCTATGTACAACCTTTCTGAATGGAATCAAAATTAAAATGCTTATAATTAACGATGATTGTATCACATCAGAAGCTTGTTTGTAAGTATTTTTGTCAGTTACAATGAATAATAACAATATTCTCTTGTAGCGATTGTTTTGTAAATCTCGCAAGAATAATAAAAATTGACGTGCTATGGACGTATTGCGAGGCGCTCAATAAAGGTATTTTTATTGAAAATAAAAGAATTAAAAAATATTTAGAAATGATTGAGTTTTTGCTGGAAATGGGAGACCACTGCAGCAAGATGATAATACATTTCTCCAATGAGAGAGCAGAGGTTCTTTCTCTTGTCAAGGAATTGCTAAATCGAAAATGCCAAAAGTTGAAAGTCCATGGTAATCCTCGACCTATAACTATAGATGGGGCAAGAATGTTATTGCAGGTGTGTCCAATCGAGGTTTGGTTGTGGGTTTAGGTTACATTGCTGGCCCGCAATGCCTCACTCTTCCATTCACACGCTCTTTCGTTGTAGTCTGGCCTATTTGCTAGGCGGTTCGGGCTGGTTATCCTCTTCCTGTTCACAGCTAGAGAAAGCGAGCCCGAAATCTCGTTATAGTTTAGCTAATCATAGTTTGTTGTTCTTATATTTTCTATTTTTCTCAAGGAATTTAATCATTTTTCTTTTCAGCACATCGCTCACTTGAACAAAAAGATCGATCTTACTTTTGATGAGAGCAACCTTTGGGATCTGAATTTCGATATACAAATCGGTGCATACCACGTAAAGAACGATCAGGGGATAGTCAGAATTAAGCACTTGGAATTCGTTTGATAAAGACATGCTATTTCCATAAAATACATATTTTTGATTTTGCAGATACACGCAGTATCGGTTGTTTGGAATGCGATTGATAAAGTTTATTCGATTCGATTCAGTTCAATCAATTCGACGAGGGTATGGGGATAAAATAAATTTGCGTTGATCTTCGTTAGGTGTAGGTCCGTCAGTGTGGAAACGATTCGGTTTGGGGAAGCGGGACGATGTCTTTAAAACCAAATTGAACGCAAAATCATTTATGTAATCTTGTTTGATCATTAAAATTACGAAAAAATAGCAAAAAAAGCGGTAACCCAAATTAATACCGTTTCGAGCGTACTATTTTAAATATATACCAGTAGCAGCTACAAGCGAGCATTCGAAATGAGAGAGGCGTGTGAATTGTGATATCGGCGTCTATCGATCATTATAATTGGCGCGAAAAATATTTGCTATAACTTTATAAAAACCGTTTTAAACGGCACCCAAATCGGTTCCGAAATGACCATCGACATTCTGGAACTTCCTTCAACTGCAATCGGCAAGATTTGCCGGGTCCTGCGCCTCGAAACTATCATCGAACTGAGTCAGGTACGCTTCATCATGTTTTTATAAATAAAAGTTTTGAAATAGCCATTTCTGAAATTCGTTGATTTCCAGGTGAGCAAATCGATGGCGGAACGAATCTCAACAGCCCTAGGATCTCAGCCAACTGCAATTCGACAAATAGTCGTCAATAACCATGTAATACTGATAACTTTTATCATCGTAGAGCTGATAAGCATTGCTAGGAACGATCATGACAGTTCAAACGAAATTTTCTACTTCAGGAGGGAAGAATAGGTATCCAATATGATTTCTACAATGAAAGGGATTCTTTGTTGTGGAAACTCTGTTTTAATTGGGCACTTGGGAGTCTCGATATCGATCGCAGAACAGCTGTGATCACTGGAATAATGGTAGTTTTTTTGTTATTGAAAGGCCAAAGTTAAAATGTGGTCAAATTTCAGTCTCAAATCACTCAACTAACTTATTTGGACATGGAAATTTTTTTACGAATATTGAGACCTTTATTCCGAAGAATAAACATTGGTACTCTCTCCTTCACTGGAATTATTGAACCAGAAATCATTCGTATGTGTACGAACTTTCTCGAGGGGTTTTCTATTGATACTCTGGTGGTAAGACAGGAATACCTCCCGACGAGGAATTACTAGTATGTAAGTTTCCAGTGCGAATTGAACTTTGATAATATGTTTTAAGCAACGAGCTGATAAATTTGGCCCATATGTTCGAGATAGAACACTTTTCTTTAAATTGCAAAGTGCTTGATAAAGGTAACTTCGAAAGAAAAATAGATAATTTTTCCGAACTACTATATTTCAGACACGTTCAACTTCTTGCTTACTATGGGAGACCTGTTTAATTGCATCACCCTAGGTTTCTACGAACTCAAAAATATGAGAAATACAGAAACGTTTCCTCTTGTAAAGGAGTTGCTGAATCGGAAATGCAAAAAGATTGAATATTATGGACGCACGAGACCCATGACCATATATCAAGCCGAAAATCTTCTGAAGGTCAGTTGAAAATATCTATTATAGGGCCACCAGGACGGATGAGAACTAAAAATTTTTTTGGGGCATGTAGTTCACAATCTCATTAGAAATAGAAGACGAGAATTTTTGGTTACACTAGGTAACCAACCGAATGTTCTCATCTGCTATTATGATCACCAATTTCGAATTCTTTCAGAGAATCGTGCGTCTGAACAAGAAAATGCATGTGGTTCTTAGGACAGACTTTTGGGATCTTCATATCGACGATCAAATTGGAACGTATAAATTGACGAACGATGATGGGACCATTACAATTAAACATTTGGAATACGTGTGATGAAGCTTACTTACATGCTAGTTAAATCAATGTGATCAAAAACAGTTTCAAAACGCAGTTTCTGCCTTTCAGCGCATCGTGTGATTAACAAAGAAAGTCATTGTGTCTTTAAAAAAATGAATTTCGTGATCTAAATATCACAAAAAAATCAAATCGGAACTACTATGATAACAAGATTAGCATCAAGCATTTGGAATACGATTGCTCAAAGCTGTGTATCGTTCACGTTTCTTATTTACTGTGATTTATGTGTTGTTCAAAGACAATTGTGGGAATGTGAAATGATTTTATTGATGTTTTTAATTGTACGATAGCTGTATTTGGACGAAAAGGTAGCATGAAATGCAGCCCGGGTTGCTGGTAAAAATATATTGTCTTCATGATTTTCTTTTAGCTACTCGACGATTTGAATTAGTTCTGACAAACGGACAAGCGAAACAACATTCGCAATGAGTGCGACGCTTGAACAATTGAAGCCGATTTGAATAATTAGGCGTCTATACAGAACATCAATTTGCACGAAAAATATTGTTCATTGTTCATAGTATTTTTAGAAGACACTTTGAATCGTAATGTATGTAGAAGTGTGTGACAAAGAGTGCACTTTCTCAATCCCCTCTACCTCAGTTCTCAGGTCGACAATCGGCTAATTGCTTTCCGATCTCACACACATTCTCTCTTTAAAAATAAGCGTCAATACTTCGATTATGAAAATTGGCGCGAAAAGTTACATGACGCCAAAAATATCTTGCTATTACTTTTTTGCGCTATTAATAGCGGTTTCGGAATGCCTATCGATATAAGTAGATTATCTTCTACAGTAATCGGCAAAATATGCCGCTGCATGGATATCGAGAGCATTCTTCAGCTGAATCAGGTAAACTTACCGTCTTTAAATCCCGAATACTTTTGATTCGCCGCAAATGTCATGGCTCCGTAGAAGATTGGTTTGCAGGTAAGCAAATCTATACAAGAACGTATTTCAAAAGTGGCTACAACTCGGCCTACTGCAATACGCCAATTTCTGGTTAATTATTATGTATGTTTTCTCAATTATTTTCCGTATCGTAAAGGGCATTGATTTCATGATTTCAGTATGAAAAAATACTTATCCGAATTGATTTCTATAATGAAGAAGACTCTTTGATGTGGAATTTGTGTTTTAATTATGCCCTGAGCAAACTAAGTATTATTCGCAAAACATCATTGATTCCAGGAATAATGGTAATACTTTACTCCTCCTTACACTTAAAATCTATCACGAATAATAGCGGGAAAGGTTTATTCTATTTATTTGTTGTTTTTTTTCAAAAAGCAAACATTTGTTTTACTAAAGTTACTGTGTTGATGTCAAAATAGTATCAAATCTCAGTCCCAGAACGTTCAATTGGAACATTCAAAAATGGATGATTTTCTTATAATTTTGAAACCGCTATTTCGAAGAGTTAACATTCACACTCTTTCATTCATTGGAAATCTTCATCCGGAAATAATTCAAATGTGCTCGCATTTTCTCGATGGACTTACAGTTAACACTATGCAAGTAAAACAGGATTACCGACCAAGAAGTGATTACTTGTAAGTATAATTAGGAGATTGAACGCTTTTCCAAATTGTTTTTTTTGTAGAAATGCGTTGATAAATGTGGCACAGACGTTCAAGATTGAAGTATTTTGGATAACATGCAAAACGCACGATATAGGTTTTTTAAAACTGATTGAACGAGTAAAAGATTTAATTTCAGAGACTATCAGATTTTTACTCTCTATGGGAGATATCTCAAATTATATTAGAATAGGTCACTACGGGGAAACGAATTTCTATTCGGAAACATTTCATCTTATAAAGGAATTGCTAAATCGAAAATGCCAAACGTTACAATGCACTTGGCCTATTTGCTTACAATTAGAAGAAGCTGAAAATCTTTTGGAGGTTAGTCGAAAAAAATACCAATCATGGCTCTCTTATCTTGCTCTCTAGATAGAAGAGATGTAAAGACGGAAGCAATCATAACATAAGAATAAACCTATTGTGTGTAGTGTTTGCCTATTCCTGCCTATTACTTTTTCAGCGTATTATTCATTCGAACAAGAAAATGTACGTCGGCGTAAGGACTGTCTTTCGTCATTCTTATCATTTTGACGATGTGCAAATTGGTAACTTTAAAGTGAATAACCAAGAGGGAATCATTACGATCAAGCATTTGGAATACGTTTCATAAAGTCTGTTTTATTTTCCAGAATTGCTCTGCGTAAGATCAGTGGCCCATTGTCTTCCATTATATTTTCACGCATTTTATGTCGTACAAACTTAATTACTTTTTGAATGCCTCAAAGCCTCTTCTCTAAATTTCGCTAGCGGGATTCATGAGATATATGCATTGTGCAAATAATACTTGAAAACATTTATCAGAGCCTTTACGGTCACGAGGCTCTAATTCCCCTTAGCACTTATTATTTCCACTCGAGCACGGAGCGGACTCGCACACGTAGATGACGCCTCCCATCGCACAGTTGGCAGCGGTCCTGGAATTGGCACTTCTTCGATCGTTGGCCCCCAATCATTCTCATTCCCAACCACTTCCACATTCGGAGCGGTTGTTGCCTGGGCCAAAAATCGAAGAAGTTCCCATTAGTTTTGCTCGGAACTATTTATTTTAGAAGATTCTTTACAGTCAACCATCTCCATTTAGTGCTGTTAAAAATTGCAATACTACGCTAACAGTGAATTGGTTACGAGGGAGTGGATTCACGAAGGATTCATACCCACTCCCGTCCCGTTAGGCCAAGCATAGAAGACAAATCAAGTTACCATGGTGTGTTGAAGCCAGTCGCCTGCTGTGCATAGGCACACAGATTCTTGCCCCCATTCGTGTTCGGCTGACCGTTGGCGGTGTCCCAGTCGGCGAATGGGTCGGTTGACTGCAAAGGAATGAAAGCATTTTGATAACTGTATTTGGCAACAATGGGTAAAGTTTTCTCTCTCAGAAAAGCCCCTCAAACGATAGCTCATGATAGGTGGAGGTGGCGAAAGGCGGTCATAAAACAATGACCGCCTTTCGCCACCTCCAAACCTTATCGTCCCAGATCCACTCGGTGCCATTGTTCTGCAGTCCGAGCCAGAACTTCTTCTTCGGCCCGAAGATGGACACGACTGAAATCAGCTACTTTAATTTGCCTCTCTTAATTCCCTCAACGACATTTCGTTTACCATTGAACACTTTTTCAATTAAAATTTTAGATTGTTGGAATCTATCTACTCAGAGAGCAAAACGAACCCCCATTAACAAAGAACTCCTTCTGCGAGTCATGAATTGATACTAGTGCAGCGCCCTCGGCCTTGCACGTATCTCTCGCTTTCTGCAGCGGGATGCCGTTGTTGACGGGGTGGAAGCAACCGCCTGACAAGTTTCGTTTCGTTAATTCGAATTACGATTACGATTTACGATTATAACACATTTATCAAGAGGTCAGGTTAGGTGAGAGCTCTGATGTGCATTGCGTTCCAACTGGTTTTTCTTGCTTCGTTGAGAAAGTTCGGGCTAACAGTCTTGCGGAAGATATCGCTCCATCTTGTCATTGGCCGACCTTTTCTTCTTTTCCTTCGTGGGAACCACTCGATCACAGATCACAATACTGGCATCAATTTCCAAAAAGGGGACGAAAACGCACACAAATTGACTTAACTGAGCAGTGAGGAAAGATGGAGTAAATACTTACGATTAGCCTGAGTCCTTGGACTGTTATCATCATCATTGAATGCGTGGAGATCGGGCGCGCAGTAGCAATTGGCTGAATATTATTCTGCATAAGATCATTGGAAACACTCCCATGATATCCTTGCAGGATAGTATTGCATGAATCTACAGGGTGCGGCATAATTATTGCGACTTTTTCAATTTAGCATATCTTCGCTAATATAATTGGATACCTTGTCAAAACTCTACCACAACAAGTATGACTCATGGGTATTTGAAACATGATCAGGGTTTGAACATCCATCGATCGCAGCTTTAATGGCAGAGAAAAGATTCATGTTGACTCAAGTAGCAGAAGTCCATTGCTCTCTGGCATGTTTGAATAAGTGTAAGTTTTGTTCCAAGAAGAGTCCAAGTATGAATCGCCTAATATATAAACAACATCTAAGGCCCTTCAAAGTAAAACACTAAGAATTTTAATCGGATCCAGAATACCTATTCCACAATCGGTTTTTGCGATGGTTCACTATGCGCAATTTTGAGCAATATTCCGGAAATTCGAATAAATCAAATTCTAACCTCTCAGTAACGTGAAGTTCCACAGTATTAGTTATTGAACAAACATTATAGTTATGTCAATTCACTGAATCGATATTTTAAAAAAAAGTATCAGTTGCAAATTATTCGGGAGATGAAAAAATACGCTCCTATGATTATTATCGTTAAAAATTTCCCAATCATTCCTATACTCGAATTTGTATCCCTGCAAATATGTCTAAAAAATGAAGATACTACCCTGTGAACATATAACATTTTTTATTTGAAGATATCTGAAGCATTTATTCTATAAAAAAATTATTTTCTAAAATAGCAACCACATCGCGGACTTAAGCAATCTGCGCAAAAGGTAGACACCCCGTTCTCGGCCATAGTGTCTCCGAAAGCGCTATAATTTTGATGCAAGATAGTATGTCAATTGGCTTCAGTGTTGAAGTATTTTCATAGCCTCTGATATATTCATCAACATTGTGGGAAAAGGGCGGAAATTTAGGGGTAGGCTTTTAAATTTGTATTGCAGGAAGGAAGTAGCTATCAATATAGGCATTTCGTATTTTTAATGGCCATGATATACCCTAACACCCAATGAATAGAAATGGTCTGGACGATCGTAGTTTTGAAGAAAAAAAATTATTATTGAATTGTCACTGAACTGTAAGAACCAATTCCGCCATTCGGTTCAGAAACCATCTCATTACTCCGGAACGATTAATCCAAATATCGCCAAAATTTAAATATAAACGTTAGGAGGGTTCATCATCAAAATTTGCTGAACACAGCTCAAACAGCCTACTATGGCAGAAGTTATGGTTGTTTGAAAAAAAGTCGCAATAATTATGCCGCACCCTGTATCAAAATGTCCTGGTGGGATACACAAAATGGTGTTTCCGCCATGTTACTAGAATGATCATAGAGAGTCATATCTTCAACCGTAGGAATAATTGTTGGATTGCTACGATGTTACCTTCACAGAACACGCCCAGACTGTTGACGTAGTTCTCGGAGAGATCGGTGAAGAAGAAGTTATCCGATGCGAGCTTTTGTAGTCCCGGATCGGCCGTTTCTCCCTCGAGGATGTAGTCTGGAATGGGAGAAAACCTTGAATTTGATGGGAATCCTAACAATCGCAAAAATTCACAGATCACTACAAATTGACGAACACAAATTTTTAATGAATTTTCTGTTTCAGCTAACCATTCACGATAATGATTCCGCCTCCAGTCTTGAAGTCATCAACTCCGTTCATGTTTGCGCCACTGTAATTAATTTCAATTACTAAACACAATTTTTAAATTGATTCTGTCCAATTTCTTGCTAATTGTAAGAGTAAACATACGGTGCCGAATTAGTCAGGTAATAGATAATCTGTTTGGCGTTTTCTCTATAGGGAGACAATGTCTCTCCATCTGCGAACATTTTGAGTGCCGCTTGGAAGGCTCTGAAATAATATTAAATTTAAATAAATAGATAAAAATCAATAAATAAAATTAAACTCACGCTCCCACATCAATCTTGTCAATCTTGTGTTGCTGCACTTGACTGAGATCATCAGAAGAGCTCATGTTGAGGTTGTAGATGACCTGAGGAAATAAATTGTTGCTTCATAATTCTTTACGCAGAATACACTAATTGTAAACCTTTGGACACATCTTTGAGAAACTAGCGTTGGAGCAAACTAGTCGCTACGCTCGCCGCGGGTGTTCAATTATAATTATTTTGATATGGGTACTACGACAAAGCAGGGTCGCACCTCAACCGTATCCGACACAGCGATTACTCCGATTCTCGAGTACAATTCCGCGGAAGTATCCGTGCTCATGAGTCCAATGAACGAGGTTATGACAGATTTGGCCTGTTATTTATTATGGTATTTCTTTACAATCCACATCGTACTTTACAACAATGTTGCATACTCCCAGTCTATCCAGTCTAGGACGAAACATAAAAAAATGAAGTTTACCCTACCTCTTCCAAGCTTTTCCCCATCGATTGCGATGTGTCCAGGATGATTACTACGTCGACCCAGATGCCCAGTGGGTCCCAGTCGTTGTCGAACCACCCGTCCACGATGGCACAGTTGCAGTAGTTATCTTTAAAAATCATGATTATTTGCTACTTTGGATAATTTACAAAGTAATGGGGAAGAGTAGATGTGAACTCACCATTGGCAGTAACTGGCGCATCGGTCGGGGTGTCGAAGGGCTGGAAATATACAATAAAGGTGAGCAATAAGAAAAATCGATAAATTTACTTACCCCAAAGTCCGTGACAAGAGGCGCATCGTGCTCGTCATGCTCATCAAGACCTGAAATTAATTATTTAGTTATCAATTTTTAAATCACCTAACGACAACTTCCGTTAAGGTTTTTTTTTATCTAAAATGAACAATAATTCTAACCATCAACATCCGTAGGACCGTGCGCGCAAATGTGATAATACATGGTGTTAGGTTTCCGTTGGAAGATCTGTAATAAATGCAAATGTTGGTAAATTAGTAATTTTAATATGCCTTATCATTCCCATTTCCCGACACATTCTGCTTCCAGCTGCAGTAAATCATGCCATCCGTGTACATAGAAACGGCATCGGATATGATTGAGTTGCGAAATGACTGGATAATATTTAATTATTCTTTAATAATTAAATAATTCGCTCACCGGTTCATTGTCGATGCGTGAGTTAACCGATTCATCGCCAGGCGTGTTGTAGGAGAGCTAGAATATAGTTTTCAAGAACATTTTAAAATAAAATCATTCCTTGACTGTTGGAACCCTTTCATCCCCAATTGCAGAGCACTCGGTGACTTTGGACTCGGCCTGAATTTCGAAATGTTTAGTGTGAATTATGTGAAAAAAAAATAACTTGAGAATTTTTTTTACCATTCCTTCCTTCTCGCCAAATCCAACGGCTAGATAACGATTCGTCCCGGACGGCTGGTAACCGGCCAATTCCATGGAGAGGATGTCGCCTGAATGGGATTACACATTAGTGATAATACTTTATGAAGGGCGAGAATTGTTACACTATTTAAAATTATACAAATTTTTCAATGAAAAGTTACCTTCGAGCTTGAAGGAATAGGCGAGATGACACTTGGTGTTGAACTGGAAAATATTCGGATAGTTAGGGAAGTGATTTCAGGCAATCATACCACGCCCGAGCACGAATTCATGTACACGCACGTTCGTCCATTCTCGCAGTTGAGTTGCTTGGCGGGCGGATCACCGCCGGAGGACTACAATACTATTTGGTTAAAAGTATTTGATTAATAAAAAATACGAAAAAATGAGAATAATAAATGTAAAACTAACTCCGAAATCGGTGTAAAGGGCGAACTCAGTATGCTCATGTTTCGTCAGGCCGTCGGCTGAGTTTATAATTTTTTTTTGAAAGTTTTCCGAACTCACGATTTGACTTTGTGTTTCCATAAGCGATGAGTTGATAGTAGCTTACGCCAGGTACTAGTTGGAAGACCTCAAAATGGATAAAGTAATTGTAATATTATTGTACATCGTTTCTAATTGTCATTTTCTGCGAATAATTTGTCTCTTAATTCCACATACCCTCCTTCCGGTCATGTGACCAGATAGCTATGACAAGATAATAAAATAATCAATTCGTCATGCTGACGGAAATAATCGCAAATCAAAATCACCTTATCGTTATCGAATGGGCCGACGTTTTGCTTCCAACTGCAGTAGACTATTCCGTTTTCGTACTTTGTAACGGCTTCAGAGATTATTTGATCGCGGAATCCCTCAAATTTAATAATAAATTTAAAATATTATTAATAAAATAA
>LS487647.1:114258-144066 GCA_900490705.1 Pristionchus arcanus
TGAGATTACTGTATCTCAACTATCAATCAATAAAAAAGGCTGAAACAGGGTTTCCAACTTGTAACCAAGTAGGAACCCAACTTGGGTCCAAGCAGGAACCCAACTTGGGTCCAAGCAGGAACCCAACTTGGGTCCAAGCAGGAACCCAACTTGGGTCCAAGCAGGAACCCAACTTGGGTCCAAGCAGGAACCCAACTTGGGTCCAAGCAGGAACCCAACTTGGGTCCAAGCAGGAACCCAACTTGGGTCCAAGCAGGAACCCAACTTGGGCCCAGGCCTGGACGCAACTTGGGAATTTGCTTGGACCCAAGTTGGGGACGCACACCAGAGCAGTTACCGAAATCTGAAACACAAGTATAGATTCTGTAATAATAAAAAGAAAAGAGATGTTGATCTCGGTCGCCCCGATGTAGCCATGAATGCAATGTCTCGGTCCTTATCTTGAGCATGACAATGGTGATCGAGTGAAGACTAGATGAAAGCTAAGTGATGACTAGAAAAGTCTGAATAGTTATTCCCAATACGTTCACTTTGTGGCCGCTCAAGAATATTTATAAGAAGGAGTCAATGAGGTTACACTCCCGATATATCAGAATTTTAGCTTTTGCACTACAAATTGTGCATTGGATTGACATCACCAGTGATGACTATAATGCAGTCATCGCTTATCAGCGAGAGTTCATCAATGATCTTTCAGAGATCTGTGCGTGAGTGCGGTGATCGATAACAATTGAACCTGAAATGTTATCGAAAACATATTCGCAATCGATACTGAAGCTGCGTTGAATTCCACTCAAAAAATGCCATTAACAATACGAGTTAGCGAAACACTTCACATAACTGTTATGGTAAATTTACACTATAAATATGCTGAAATGTGAAACGTACTCGAACAATGCTCCACCTACTCATCCTTCTACTCCCTTTTCCGTTTTCCACTGCTCTAACTCCTGCCGAGCGGGAGAAGGTTATGCAGGGTGCCCGAGCGAGGTTCATCTTTTGTTCTTACAATTAGTAGGGTTGAAGAAACGGAACGGATTGCGGAAAATTCGAACTTTTGATTCAATTTTCGTCTCATTCCGGAACGGATTAAAAACGAGCAATGGCCATTCCGGAACGAGAATACATCAGAACAATGGAAGTACTATTGTTCGACTCTCATTCAGGAATAGTGGGATAATCGAATTACGTTTCGACAGCCGCACGCACGATCAACCCTAGTTCTAAAAAAACATTGTAAAGGACTCTTCGAGACGAGTACCATTTCCAATTGCAGATCCGGATACCTCCCTGGATCGTATAATGTAACATTCTACCAGACGCTAAATTGCAACGAGTGCCATAAGTGGGAGGTATGCATACTTTTTATCCTAACTTCAAGGAACGGGTCGTGAAGCATTGCTTAGGAGGGGATTGTGACCTTCTTCACGTTGTTTTGTGAGCAACTGTGTCTTGAGGCTCTTGAGACTCGAATTTGTTTTTTTAATCGTTTTTTGAGTTTGAAAAATAAATTCAGCGATCGATTCCCCGAGAAGGGAGGATGAGGCAAAGCAGATTAATAGCTTCTTCCCGGCATCTAATTTCCTCGCTAATTCGTTACATTCGCAGAAATGCCACACGTCCGGTGGCGTATTGTTGTGCGTATGCCCGTACACCCACCTGCGCGTCGTGAAGGACAGGGACAGCAATAAACTGGAGTGCAAAGGTTTGCAAAGCCGATCCTTCTCCACGAAATCGACGCAAACACACACACAAATATGATAGAATCAGCGTCGTAGAAATGTCAGTATTAATACGAATAATCATAATAGTTATAGATATATGAAATAACGGTGGAAACAATTTAAACATCGTATTAGAATGATAGTTGAGGCAATAGCGGAAGAATTATTTGATGTTGTCGTCCCTTTTCAGAAATTCCTTTCACGGCGCTCGAGGAGAAATGGGGATGGGGCACACATTACGCAACGGCCAGTATGGAAGATCATCCGATGACACAGGTAAACTATTCACTTGCTGTTTCTAAATATGGCCAAAGTGACTTTCTTCATCTTGCGCGTTGTTCGACCGTTTTCACGTTGAACAACTTCTGAATATCGTGGCAATATTTTGCCAATTTTTCAACCCCAAAAATTATTTTTTGCAGGCAAATTCGGAATGCGAGCTCTACCTCAAAAGTGGAAAACGTGAGTGCTCATTCATAACATAAATATTACTATGCTCTATTTTTGGCTGTTCCCTGACGTGGGGGGGGCGGATTCCATGAACTCGGTACGGAAACCATAGAACTGACACGGGAGTGACCGGAACTCACATATCTCAATCCCCGTCAATTTTTCAGGGTAGGTAGGCACCCCTAAGGGAGTCTCAAAACCGTTTTCAAAAGTTGCCGAATGCATCTAGGATTTAAGTTATTTAACTTTATTAAAATCACCGTTGATCTCGCGTGCGATCGCTCACGCGCCTATCACTGCACCCGAACACTCCGCTCACAACTGTTCAGGTGGCACAGCGTGTCAGAGAGGGGAGATAATCCAATTATCGTGTCCGAGGGCCATTGCTTGTCTCTTCCCCCTCCCTTTCATTCTCGACTATCTCGACTGATGTGCACGGTCGAGAGTGAAGGAATGAGAGGGAGTTTAGCTCAAAATGTTCGAAATTTCAAATATTTCTTTCATTTCCTTAACACATAAAATTGAAACATATTCGATTAACGCAAAAAAATTTCGAAAATTTCAGAAAAGATGTCTCATATGCACTCAAGTTTTCCCGTGAGCACGTAATTGGAAACCCCTACACCATTACTATTTTTGAAACCCTAAGGAAATTCTCTAAACAATTGTACGATTCGATTTTTAACGATAAGGGAATTTTTTCGAGAATTTTTTGATTTAATGTTAATAATTAATTTTTCTCGAAAACATTCCATTATCGTTAAAAGTCGAATCGTACAACTTTTTAGAGAATCCCCCAAGGTTTTCAAAAATAATAATGGTGTAGGGGTTTCCAATGACGTGCTCGCGGGAAAACTTAAGTGTAGGTATTGAAATGAAAACAATTATTTAAAATATAAAAGTTAACGAATCAGTGCGAAACTGATACGGTGACTCTAGATCACATAGACCAATAGCCAATGATTATCAAATTATCAGAATTTTGTCTTATCATTAAGATATGGGATAGGTTTCACGAATATTATTTAACTATTGTCTCCGAGCACCCATGGCCAATGAGTGGACGCGGAGAACAAAGGAGGCCCTTCTCTCTGACACGCTGTGGGTGGTGTAGTGGTATGAGAGTAGCGTCAACAGGAAGAGGTCATGGGTTCGGTTCCGCTCTCGTGCAAATTTTTGCAATTTTTTTTGCAAAGTGGTCTTTGATCTCTAACTTCGAAATTTGATGTATTTTGATGTTTTGATAGCACAATATGTGCAACCTTTATGATTTATGAATAATTCATTAATTCCTTTTCTTCGAAGTTTTTCGTTCCAGTGGTCAGTGACAAGGGACGGAAAATATAGAAAATGTAAAAAAAAACTGTTCTATCAAAACATCAAAATACATCAAATTTCGAAGTTAGAGATCAAAGACCACTTTGCAAAAAAAAATTGCAAAAGTTTGCACAAGAGCGGAACCGAACCCATGACCTCTTCCTGTTGACGCTACTCTCATACCACTACACCACCAGAACAGTTGTGAGTGGAGTGTTCGGGTGCAGTGATAGGCGCGTGAGCGATCGCACGCGAGATCAACGGTGATTTTAATAAAGTTAAATCTCATATACCTAGGGGAATCTCGAATTTCTTGTCCACAGAATCGAGCGCATTTATTGGATTAGAGAGAGAGAGAGGAGACTAATCCAATCAGTGAGAGTCGAATTCATTCTTCATTCTTCACTCGCAAAGCGACCGCGAGCGGCCTACGGCCGCTCGTCTAATATACCTAGGGGAATTTCAGACTTTCGTGTCCACAGAATCGAGCAGTTATATTGGATTAGACGAGAGAGAGGAGACTAATCCAATCAGTGAGAGTCGAATTCATTCTTCATTCTTCACTCGCAAAGCGACCGCGAGCGGCCTTCGGCCGCTCGTAACTTAAATCCTAGATGCATTCGGCAACTTTTGAAAACGGTTTTGAGACTCCCTTAGGGGTGCCTACCTACCCTGAAAAATTGACGGGGATTGAGATATGTGAGTTCCGGTCACTCCCGTGTGAATATAGAACTGAATAGATATAAAGTCATTGTATCTCCAGATGGTACGTTCGCGGAATGCTTCGAGGGTACTTTCGCTTTCCATCCAGAGCAGTATGGATTGTACACATGCAATTTCGGTTCGCAATTCGGTGAGTAAACGTTATTGTATGCTGAAATGGCACCTACATATGATTTTCGAATAAGCAATCGCAATGGTACTCTAACACTAAGTATCAGAGAAAATTTCAGAAAAAGGCATTCCTGAATAGAATTTTTCAGGCCGGCTCTTTGTCAGGACCTCGGACTCATACGATAAACCTTGCGCGCATGATCATTCACAGGAATCGTTTACAGGTGAATATTGTATTTAATTTTTAATGTTAATATTTAAAGTGTTTTTCTTCACATTTTAGGCCTGCACTCATTCATCCCAGCCAATACGCTCATGACCGATGTTTGTTAATATTCTAATACGTTGTCTTCCGGAATTTTGGAAGAGACAATTTCCATTCCAGGGACAAAAGAATAACAAGTACATGGACTTTTACGTGCACAAATACCGCCTCTGGCACACCAACTCTGACTGTCTCGTCACTGGATTCTACTGTATTATCGAGAAGATTTGAAGTCCTTTGTTTTTACTTTCATGTAACTATTTATATTTACTTTAAAATAAAGATGCATTGCCTATTCTGAACCACTTTATTGAAATGTACAGTTTTAAATAAATTATAAACTCTCTAATTTGATATTTCATAATATAAAAAATATGGGACGAATGACTTCTATGTGAAAGGCCTCTGGCACTCCCCATCGGCCTGTCATGTCAATTGTATTGTATCATTTCGACGATTTCATTCATTCACTCATTCATTCATTATTTATTTATTCCGTCAAGTTAATGTACAATTACGACAGAGTTGGCCACAGACGGATGTCCGTCGATATTATCGAATCGGTTCTTGCGGTAGCAAGGGTATCGGATTTGATGTTGTTCCATGGTTTTCATTTGATAAAAAAAATGATTATTGAATGATTTTGGCAAGCACCGGCCTTTCTGCAACGCATTTTGTTCTGGAATCCGTTCTCGTAAAATAAAAAAACCGCACCTCCTATCTGTTGTATGGCACATTTCATAGAAGGGTCTAATACCCGAGTTGATTTTTAAAAAAATCGTTTCCTCGAGTCCTTAAATTCATTATAAAAATATTTTTTTAGAAATAATCATGAATGATCTAGCAAAAAAACGTCACTTCTCTGTTTTTTTGGCCCAGCTTTTTCTCACAGAGTATTCCATCCCTATCATTCTCATTCCATACCCCGTTCACATTGAGAACTGTCGTAGCCCGGGCAAAAACAGAGAAGTTCCAATAAAACGGCGTATTATCAACGTAGAGTAGTGGAATGCTATGATACGCAATCAAATCCTATAATTTAAAATTCTGATATTTCAATATTTAATCAATACCATAATAAATTCACAAACCCTTCATAATACTACATTGGGTACCACGCAAAAATGAGTTCCATGCCATTTGCACAGCATTTCACATAAAGTTTCACTGTTATTTTGAGTATAAATATGCTGAATAGTAATTTATCCTCATTCGAACAATGGTTCAACTGTTCATCCTTCTGTCAATTCTCACTATTCTGGATGCTGTCACTCTCGCTCCAGATGATATAAAGCGTGATGCTCAAATGAGGTACCGGAAAAATGCATCGTGTAATTTTCGTTCAATAAATATATTTTCCGAAAAAAAACCACTGATATTTTGCAGATTTGTATACATTCCGAAATCGGTAACTACAACATCGTACAAGGCGGAGGCATGCGGCGACTGTAATCAGTGGGAGGTTAGAGGGTTTGCTTAAATATTTCCTTTTTTTGGTATTTTTGGTTAAATTCAGTCTTGAATACACTTAATACGTCCTCTTCGCAACTGTGAGAATCAGAGCCGTAGTATTTAAACTAAAAGCCGGTATAGGTAGTGCCTATTTTAGTGTTCCGATGCCTTCTCGGTACTACCTATGATGTTTTTTTCAGTCTTTTACTCTTACTCTCACAGTAAAATAGTTTAATAGTTACAAATTGGCAGAAATGTCTCACACTAGCCGACGGCGTGCTGTGCGAATGCCCGTACACACATTTGCTCGTTGAAACTGACGAATCGACTAATAAAAAGGCTTGCAAAGGTTCGAAATTATCGTGATAGATATAACTTAAATTATTTGTAAATCAATATTTACAACGCTCAGCAACGCTATTCTACGCACACGATGAATTCTATCGGAGAGGAGACAGGCACAAGTACTGGAAAAAAGCTTCGATGACCGACCGGCCGATGACTCAGGTGACACACGTTTAGAGTATGAGATACGGGCGATCGTCTCTTCATTTGTAACACTCTCTTTTGTCTCTGAACGGCTAGATAGAATTACATCCCTATTCAAATGACGACGCCATACATGGGTTAAATCATTCGTTACAAGACCTCGTGCTAAAATGAGGACCTACCAAATTGTTCAGCCCAATTTTTTTTTGTAGGCAAAATCGGAATGTGAACAGTATATCAAAGACGGCAAGCGTGAGTTCCGATTATTTTTTAAAATAAAAATATATAAAAATTTTTTTGAATGTCCCCCTCTCTCTGATGAGGCTCGCGGAAAATTTCCATATTCTCAGATGGTTCTTTCTCTGAATGTTTCGAGGGCGCGTTCGAAATCGTAATGACCCCGACGATTTACGGACTATATACTTGCAATTTTGGCTCGAAATATGGTGAGTTATCTTGATACTGTTTAAAAAAATTCCTTTAGTGTGCATTTTAACGCACGAGAATTAATAATAAAAATTGAAGGTCGTCTCTTTGTTTGCCTATCCGATGTCTACGGCAAAGCTTGCGCACATGACCACTCGAAGGGAGTATACACAAGTAAAACTTAATTAATTGTTTTAAAAATTTTTTTAAAAAATATTCACAGATCGTCACCCGTTCACCATAGCTCTTACGAACATGGCTAATGTGAGCTTTACAAACTTTTATTTCAACAAAATTTCAAACTTTAACACACAATTTAACTATTATACCTCAGGGACGACTGGATAAAGAGCACCTCGACTTCTACGAAGGTAGAAATCGCATCTGGCACTACAATACGGGCTGCCTGGTTATGGGATTCTATTGTATCATCGATACGCTTTGATACTGGAATATCACATTTGAATACATTCTTATGAAATTAATCGAGAACATTCTCGTCATAATTTTAATTGTATCGTTTCGTCTTTTCAAGAAACAAGATTTGTTTTTGTATCCATAACTTCTAGTGGTTTCAACAAGCAACACAGAAGCGGTCATGTTTATTTTATTTGAGAATTCAAGCCAATCAATTGGTCGGCTCGGCCTCGCTACAGTCTTCGCTACATTCACAGTTTGATCTCAGAGGGCGCCTGAGACGACACTTCGTCCAGAATCTCGTCGTTACTGTAATTAACTTAATTATTTTTATTAATTATTAAAATAAATAATATTCAATTACGCACTTTCCACGCGATTTCTGCCTTTTCTTGCCCTCTGCCTGCATTCGCTTTTTCTTCTCTTCCTTTTCCTTCTCCTCTTCAGTCTTTCGCTTTCTCGAGCCCATGATCACTTTCTGAGAAAAGATCAATTTTCGAAAATTTGAAATTTACTCACGACAACGACGATCAGGATTATCACGAGCAGGATGGCCCCACCGACCGCGCCGGCAATGATGATGGGTTTCATGCTCTGTGAATGGTCGTTGTTGTTGTTGTTGTTGTTGTTGTTGTTATGCTATTTTCTCTGCCCCCCCCCAACCGATTTGACTACATCGACGGACCTCCGTTTCCTCGCTTACCCAATATGTCGTTTTTTTTCGTGATACTATGACTCTAACGGAATAAACATTGAATTGAATATTTTTTTGGGAAATTCTATTCTTTAGCTTCAAAAGGTCACGCTCTAACTTGAGAAATGAGACAGCGAGCAATCGAAAAAGCTATTAAAATAGCTACCAAGTAAACTGTTTGTTGTTGTAATTCTAGTTGTTGTTGTTGTTTTTCTTGTTGTTATTGTTTTGGCCAACCCACCTGCTGCTCCTCGGACTTGCCCGAGTTGTAGGCAGCGAAGCGTCCGACTTCCTTACCGTCCGCAGACCTCCACACCTGTAAATATAAATTAATATTCGAGTATTCTTTGATTTTTTGGCCCAAGCTCTTTTCACCTCGGCCAAAAACAATCAACAAATTGATAGTAAGAAAGTGCAAAATAGAAATCAATCTAGCTAAGGTGAGTTGTGTTTGTTAAGATTTTTTTAGAATGTGAAAACATAATTTTCAATAAGTTTTCCGTTTCTTACCCCCATCCGGTAAGAGATCAAAGATTAAAAAGATCAAAGATCAAAACATCTGGAAATACTCTTACCCGATCGGCCCCGCAGTGCAGTTTTCCCTCCACAATATCCGCCTTCTCGGTATTAAATTTGATCGGGTTCATGAATCCCTTAATTATTACATTCCTTCATACAGCTTCTCGGAATTAAACAATGAACAAAATGATTTAAAAAAAAGCAAAATCTATATTCCGAAATTGTGTACTAAAATAAAAAAAAATAAAATTCTCACCACAGTCGCCTCGCAAATCCCTTCGTTTCCTTTGATTTCAATGTCCTGGAATTTTATATTTCCAAATCATTTCTATTAAAAAAAATAATATAAAAATACCTTATCAGAGCACGTGTCGCACGTTTTGATGAATGCGGCTGTCGAGTTGGGGCAAACCGTGCAAGCTGGAAGGGGATTGAATCTTTGATCTTTGATGTTTGATCTTTGACAGCTAGAAAATTTCTGTGGCTATAATGCCAGAATATAGCGATGCCTAATCACAAGAGAACATGTATCCATTTCCTGATTTTTTGATCTTTGATCTCTTTTGATCTTTGATCTTTTTTTTGATCTTTGATCTTTTCTGATCTTTGATCTTTTTTTATCTTTGATCTCTTACGTGGTGGGGGTGGCGGCGGGAGTGGATTTTCGTCAGCACAGACAACGGAACTGCCCTGAAATTAATTGTAAATATAAAATAATAATTTAACTCCAATTTAGCTTTAAAAAAGACAAAAAAAAAAAATTATTTGCTCTTCACATCCTCATTGAAAAAGTGCTCGGATTTGAACCATACTTGGAGAGTTAATGAACCTTGGCTATTAGAAAAATAAATGGAATTAGTGATGCTATCGTTCATGAACTGCTCAATTCTCAACTCTTCTCTTCAAACTCTCCAAAAAAATAAAAACTCACCCTCTTCAATTTATCTCCTCCTCCTCCGCTTTTCGTCACCTTCCAATGTCCTTTATCCTTGTCGCATCCCATACTCGTTGCGTTATCCTCGAAGTATTTGTCTTCAGGTTTCTTGTAGCTGAAATGCATTTATTTACCTGTTATTTTTCTACAGTTGCTACTATTAAATGTATGGATTTAATTTGAAATATATTTTTGACAGAAAAAAAATTTCAAAGCGAATTACATATTCGTACAAATCAGTTTGACTGCACACTCACAACATTTTCTTGTCTTTGCACGAGACAGCAGCGTCATCGGAGAGTGTGGGCTGAAAATTGAAAATGATAAAGAATGAAAATAAAATCAAAGATAAAGCTAAAATGCATATGATCGACCAATTTCTTGTTGACGTCTAACTTTACCTACACATGAACTTATTTTTAAAATAATGAGCAGTCTAGTATGGCTAGATTACAAGGGAAGAATATTGAATTGTAACCCTGAAGCAGGGGCACTAAGCCGGATGAGAATATTCCTTTGGGGATACAGAACCTACTGGCAAAATACAACAACCATCATTCCTTATCATCCTTATCAGTCCTTATCCAGTACGTGATCAATGTTCTCATCCAACCAAGACGCAGTCACTAGGGTTGATCGTTCAGAACGGAATGACAGAATTCCGAATTTTTTGATCCAATTATCCCCTCATTGTCACTTCGGAACGTCCGAGAGTCGAACAATGGCCGTTTCGGTACGAGAAATCCAATTAGTTCATTGTCCGAACTCCTTCCGAGCGCTAATTGAATCAATTCCGGAACGAGGCAATTTTGATCACTCTCATTCGGCCGTTCCGAAAACCGAACGATCAACCCTAGAAGTCACCTACCGCGACACAGCCGGATGCACTCCACGACGCATCGCATTCGGTTTTCAATAGTGTGGCCACCGTGCATTTCACTGAAATCAAAATGTAGAGAAAAATGTAGAGCCGTATCCGCAAAATTGAAAGAGTCGTTTCCGCAAAATTCATATGCCGTTTCCGCAAAATTCAAAGAGCCGTACCCGTAAATTTGATAGAGCCGTATCCTTAAAATGTCACCTGAGGTCACGCACGATCCCTTCTCAATCACAGCCTTTTCTTCAGTGATCCACTTATCGGCAGTGGCCACGTCGGGCGAGCAGCTCACTTCTCCCGCGTACTCTTCTTCTGCAGTCGCGCCCTCTCTCTTGATCATCCATAGGTTGTTGGGGCACTGAAATGCTAGCGGAATGATACGGAATTGGACGGATATAAAGCGTTGTTTTAACAGAAAACAATAAATTCTTGCATCTACGAGTAGATTAAGAGGGAAAACACAGGAAATAATCGATTAGTTATGAATTTGCAATAAATGTTCAATTCATTTCGCAACAGAATGAGGAGTGTCAATTATAGCCATAACCAGAACAGATAAAATATTTACCGTCGCCAGGGCGCACGCGGTTGCGGTTCCTTCACTGTAGAAGCTGGCTGTAGGAGATCCGGTCGCTTCCTCAAGCTTTACGCAAGAGTTACAGCCTGAATTTGTACACTGATAATATTTATCGTTCTAATATCGGAACTGTTAAGTGTTTTTGCTGAATTACGAGAAAACCTAAGGGTTACTAGTGCTGCCCCTTATAATCCTTCATTCAACATTTTTCAATTAACAGAGATAAATGATAAACAAAACGGCTTAAAGAATGTAATCTTTAAGCGGCAATAAATGTTGCCTGCAAAAAATTGAGGAACAAACGAACGTTTACGTAGGCATATCAGTTTGTTGGTCTCATCAGGAATTATCGTAGTTTTAACCGGGTCGTGCCATTTTTCGTCCTGAAAATTGCATATTTTTTGTGAAAATTTAACGTTTCAAAAATTTGCTCCGAAATAATTGAGGCAACACGTACATCTTTATCACAGACAGGAACATAGTCGTAGAAGGTCCTCGTTGTCAGGCCGCTGAATCAATTTTATGAAACGTAGCATACAAATGATAATTAACGTTATTATATGTTTATTTACTGTTTGAGCAATCCTACTTAAAAACTCACTATAGTTGCGACTTCTGCTGAGCTTTAAGGCAATTGAGCTGCCAGACATTATCCGTCAATTCGAATGGCTAAAAACAGTGTTTGTACAAAAGATATTTTAAAATAAAATTTCTAAATACTTGTTATCGTCCTGCATTTCACACACTTCTAAACAATTTCTGTAGTTTTCTTCATGTTTGAAAGTAGTTCTTAAAACGATTCTAAGCACTGACCGATGGATTATCACCCAGACATTCATAACCCGCTGGAAGTGGCTCTGGGTTTACGGTAGACGTGAACGCAGTACATATTGGAGTGCCTACTCCAGCAGCACACGGGACTAAATAAAATAAATAATTAATTAATTTAATATAAATAAATTTAATAAACTCACTTTTTGCGCAAGAAAGCGTGACCGCCTCTAACGCGCCGGCATATTTATTTGCAGTTTTCGTGAAATCAGTCCATCCTTTGTCGTTGTCACAGAAGAGTTTCGATTTCACGAAACCGTCTTTTAATCTAAAACATAAATATATTTTAAACACAGTTGCGAATTTTTACTTGATTCCGATAATTTCGTGAGGTGTAGTGCTGCGTGTGCACTTGTATTCCCCTGTTGCGCTGGTTTCAACCTGGAAAAGAGAAAGGAAATCAGGTAATGCAGTCAGATATTTCGTTGCGCAGGCTACTGAAGTGGAATTGCGACAATTAAAAGGGGTGTCCGGGGTTAATCCGTATGGTGAGTCTGGTGTCATAAGAGGTGCGAAACAGACGTTGAATGCAAAAGTGAATTCATTCGACTGAGCCTGGCGATGCCAATAAATTTGGAAATTGGTAATGGGTTGACTGCTTTCTTGAATTTTATTCCTTATTTTCCAGGGGAGAAGGCATCTAAGTCGTTAAAATGGGTATTGGAATTGGCCAGAGACTCATACTGATGGCCCCAATTCAGAAAAGACCTACGCCATCCGCGATTCCGTCTTCTGGTGCACCTCCGCCAGTCGTAGGCTTCTTGATGTTGCGACACGGTTCTAAAAATATTTTGCGATTGTTAAATAATTAATCATTAAACAATGATGAAGGGAAGCGTTATTTCTACACAGGCTATCAATATTTCTCTAATAATAATTTACAATGGTTTTTTCAACCCACCATCTTCGCAAGTCACGTCCAATTTCACACTATCAGAACCAAGATCAGTGCCATCCTTATCCGCCCATATACCGCCAGTGCACTTCAGAGTTTCGTAGTATTTAGAGTTCAATCTGAATTTCGGGTTGAATGTCAAATACACAACTTGCTCAAAGCACATGCACTGTTCTGCAATGGGAGTCATGAAATCAATGGCTCCTTAAACTTACTTGAGTTTTTTGCCTGAGGTGATGCATTTAAGAACGTCATTAACGACAGTGCCCTGCAATTGGACTATATCTCTGGGTTCAGAAAAGGCTATAATTGTTGTTTATTTTTTCAAAACGAGTGTGAGAAATCGAGTGTGAGAAATGAAGTATAAATGAAGGAGCTAGTAATCTCAAAAAGATCTTCACCTCCGCTTGCGTTAGACTTGTAGCGCATTTTGGTGCTGAAAAAGGCAAATTTGAAATTTTTCGAGAGCTGTCAGGACAAAGATTTAGTCTTTGCATTCCGCATACTCTCTCCACCAGCACCACACATGAATCATTTCTAGGCGCATATCAGTTCAACATTTGCAAGATGCATTGCTCTGCTACTGATTGCATCACGACCATTGCAACAACAGATTCATTAATCCTGTAACTCGACACATAAAACATGCGTGGAGGCTCACCATCTTCGCAAGTCACAGCCAGCGGCACAACGGCAGAGCCAAGATCAGCGTCCTGTCCGTCCGTCCATTTACCGCCAGTGCACGTTAAAGAGGCGTAGTATTTCAAGTTCAATCTGAATTTCGGGTTGAATATCAAGCATATAAGTCTGCATGGAATATCGAGGGCAATAGGTGATCATGAATTCAATGGCTTACTTGAGCTGTTTGCCCGCGGTGACGCATTTAAGAACGTGGTTAGTAGCATCTAGAGCGACCTGCAAAATAAAGCAATTATACGATCGTTCAGGCTTAACTATTGTTTAAACTATGAGTCGTGTTATTTTTTTGTTTCGAGCACTAAGTCGGGTGAAACCCTCCCGACGCACGACGTATTGGTCCTAGCACATTCTAGTCTTTTTGTTTCGCACACTAGTCACGCGCCAGATCTAGTCGAAAAAATGTGAGAAGGAGGAAAAATGAGCTTCGAAATAACTGCAAAACCTGACCTCCGCAGGAATGCTCGTTGCGCAGGTTTGTGCTGAAAAAGCAAAATTTGAAATGATTCAAGATGTCAGGATGCATAATCTCTTCAGTTGCTATACTATGCTGGTAGTAGCCAGCGGCCATGCTTGTCGAAGAGACTAATTAGTAGACCCTATTTGTGAAGATTTCAAAGGATACAATGGTTTTTTTTTACTTTAGTGCCCAAAGACCGCACTCTAACTTGATTGTAGTGAGAAATGAGACAGCGAGCGATCGAATGAGCGAGGAAAAAGATAGCTTTCTACCTTTGGTCATTAAAGTAAAGAAGTGCCGAAAACACACCTGGAGGCGCCGGATCCTCGCAATCTGCCGCGAAATTCTTGCTATCCGGAAATTTCGTGGCGCCACTCTCCGTCCATCCTGTGCCTTTTACGCACTTCAATTCACCGTATTTACCGCCTTCGATACTGCAATTATCGACATATATTCAATTACCCATCTTATATGTTATTTCTAAGATGATTATTCGTCGAAAATATCTATTCCCATGCTCAGAAATCTCGCACGTAGTGAAAGACAATGATATTCAAGAAGCATTCTCATTAGGGGTTTCCATTCGAAAAATAATTGCAAACATACGTCAGTTGTTTCGGCGCCGGACACGACAGAGTGGGATGGTCAGCCGGCGTCGCGGGTGGAGTGAAGATCGCCTGTAAGGAATCGATACTCTTCCTCAATTTTCCTCCTCCATTTTGATAGTGCATCCCCCCAAACCGTACTTTTTCTTTCTTTTTTTGCCATACCCAACGTTGTTCTTCTTCGCATAACTACCCTCAGTTACGCCCTCGGTCCCATTCCATCTACAAAAATAGTTACCCCATTTTCACTTTTTTTCTTCACTCTACCCTCCACTTTTCAAGATACAGTATGCCTCCATTTCAGGCCAGTTACCGTACCCCATGCTCCAGCGTGACTCGCTTCTCGTGGCAGGCAATCTCGTTGCAGGTTACGGTAATTCCCGACGTGGCGAGAAGCGTAGTGTCCACTCCGGCCTCGTCTTTCCATTTGCCCGCCGCCGCGTCGCAAGTGAGGAAGTGAGCCTCCTTCGCGGTTCCGTCCGTGTATCTGACAAAGATCAAAGATTAGATGGTTAATCTTTCATCTTTCGTTTTTGATCCTTGATCGTTGATCTTTGATCTAAAGCCTCACCCTAGGACCTGATACGGCTTCTGGCATTCCAGCTTGTTGCTGTCGTACTTCATCGTCTGAAAGCGGCAGAAATGGTTGATCGAGAACTTCAAAGACACAGATAAACGAACATTTGGATCGAATCCAGTAATTAGCGTTTTATCGCAGGGAGCAGGGTCGACGGCGTCTGAACGATACCGTTATTGTATATACTCATGAACTCATGAACCGGACAAACGGTTTGTCCTGCAAGCCCGTCGTCAACATAGCAGAGTTCGAGAAATGATACCGCCGTCTCTTCATTTAGCACACTCTCTCGCCCGCTCGATCGACGAGAGAGTGTGCGAAATGAAGAGACGGTGGTATCATTTCTCGAGCTCTACAACATAGGGATAGGCGTTCTCGATAAACGGCTTCCTTGCACTGGTGACGAAATGGTTGATGGGAGACTAGACTTGACTAGACAAAATTGCTGTATTTTACTTTTCAACTAGTTGTTTATCGATTAATCCTCTTACTGTTTACAATTCAATTAGTTGCGAAAAAAATTCCTCCTCTCATTCTCGGCATTTCCAAGAGTCGCGAGCGGTCGCAGCCTTCCCATAATCGCAACTAGTCGCAAATGCGTGGGAAACAAACAACTAGATTATCGTAAACAACTAGTTGTTTACCAGGAAAACATTAAGTTGTTTAGTTCAATTCGTGATCTGTCGGGTTACGGTGAGCAGTACAGTGCGCAATTTGCTCATTCCTCATAATATTTTGCCACTTGAACGGGCGGAGTGAGCGAAATGAAGAGACGATATCTTCCTCCTGCCCTAGTCGTGCTCTTACGGTAGAAAATAGAGCTCGAAAACAGCTATGATCGCTTCATTCTAGTGTTGCGAAAATGAACGAACAATCCGAACAAATTCCGAACAAAATGATCGGCCATCTCATTTACATAGACGTTCGAACTTCATTGTTGTCCGAACGAACGTCCGAGTCGTTCGGATTTGTTCGGAATTACCGTATTTGTCCGATCATTCTCCTCCTCCTCATCCTTTGACAATCGTGCGACGACTGATCAGTGAAAGCAAGAGTGGGAGAAATGAGAAGGATATTGGATGGAAAAGCCCTCTTCCTTGTTCGCCCAGAATCATTTACATAAATTCCGAACAAATCCGAACAAATTGAACGTTCGTCCGAACACGAACAACGGCGAACGAAAACCCATTCATTCCTCGTTTTCTCTGTTCGGCGATCGGCATTGTTCGGATTCGCAACACTACTTCATTCCACATTGTCTCTACCGATCGAGTGACGTTTGTGCACCCGATAAGATGATAAGGATTCCCTCTTCTGACAACCCTAGCCGTCGCCTATGGGGTTACGGTAGGCGACCCTATACCTGCAGTCGCATGCAGTAGGCACAGTGTGTAGAGTAGCGTGTGAAGGCGCATCCTGCAACGATATCAGATGATTACGGTATCAAGGGATACTGTAATCGGGGTGCGGTATCACGGAATGATCCAATTCACGATTTCGTAAGCCGGGAGTAGAATACGGTATTGACTGAATGTGAGGAGAAGGGGGAATACGGAGAGGTACGGTAGCCCAGGTCTGAGGAGCCTGGATACTATACATTGAGGTACGGTAGCTAAATCTAGGGAGCAAGGAGACTAGAGATACGGTAGCCTAGGTCTGAGGGGCCTGGATACACATTAGGGGTACGGTAGCCTAGGTCTGAGGGGCCTGGATACACATTAGGGGTACGGTAGCCTAGATCTGAGGAGCCTGGATACACATTGGAGGTACGGTAGCCTAGATCTGAGGATCCTGGATACACATTAGGATCCGGGGGGGGAACCAGGGACCTCAGCGAGGGGAGGACGGCGCGAAAATACCTCTGATTCGGCGGAGGAGGGCTGAGTTGACCACTCGGAGAGAGCGAGGAGGAGGGGAATGGGAGAGAATGGAGGAGAGAGGGAGGGGAGACCCTTTTATAGTGCAAATTATGTGAGGTAATTGATATGCAGAGAGTTAATTGAAATTGAAATTGAATTAGAGAATTGTGAAAAAATGTAAATGAATTTCTGTTTTTGAAAACAGAGATATAAATTGTTGTATTTTCCTATTACATCTATGGATGTATAATTAAACAAAAATATCAAAACAACACCCAGATGCATCCTATTCAGCGCTAAACGAACATTCGTTGAGCACATCACATAAACGGCATGGGTAATTGGTATTAGAGTATAAAAATATTCGAAAACCACTGTGCAGCCACTGCTTTCACAACAATGCTTTCACTTCTCATCCTTCTAACATTTCTCCATTTTTCGAACGCTCTAACTCCTACAGATCGTGAGAAAGTAGTGCAAGATGCCAGACTCAGGTATGTCTAGTGCCCTATATCGATGCTGTCCCAATTTCGAAAAAGTACATCAACATTGAAAACCCAGATATTTTAGATCCGTATTCCTTCCGGGAGCGGTTAATGTTACATCGTACCAGGCAGGATCATGCTCAGAATGCAACGAGTGGGAGGTAAAACAATAATTTCCCATTTTTTTGTCGTTTTATTTTTGCTAATGATCAGTATTGAATGCAATTCCATTCATATATGACAATGGTTCTTCCGTGCTAATTATAATTATTATAACAATAATTATAATTGCTATAACAATTTCAAATTTTCAGAAATGTCTCACGCAATCCAAAGGTGCGCTGTGCGAGTGCCCGTACACTAATCTGTACGTTGAAACCGGCAAATCGACGAATAAACCGTCTTGCAGAGGTTTGAAATCATGGTCTTGAAGTTTGAAAATTATTCACTATCAGTTATCACTTTATACAAAGCTTTTACAGTAGTGTTCGAAATACGGGTAATAGTCTCTGCATTCCTCACACTATCTCACAGGTCAGAGTGGCGAGAGATTGTGTGAAATGAAGAGACGATTGTACGTATTTCAATCTCTATTTCACAGCCACGCCATTCTACGCCAAGTGGGGCTTTTTCAAGGCAAATTGGGGATTCGAAAGAACGGAGGCGCTGATGACTGACCGACCAATGACACAGGCAGGTAACAATTGCTGGATAATAGATAATAGGGCACATTCTGTTTTCAGGCAAAATCGGAATGCGAAAAGTATCTCAGTGACGGCAAGCGTGAGTTTTAGTGTGCAAAATCATAATTTACCTTATTCAATAAAAAAAGTCCAGATGGCTCCTTCTCTGAGTGCTTTGAGGGCACATTCGCTTTCCACCAGAAGGAATACGGAATTTACACGTGCAATTTTGGAGCGAAATTTGGTATACATTCGCTCAGTGTGATTTTTTCACAATTAATTGAAGGTCGCCTATTCGTCTGGCTCTCGGACGTCTACGGTAAAGCTTGCGAGCATGATCACTCAAAGGAGTTGTTCACGGGTGAATTATTTTCACATCTGAAACTTCGTAAAAGATAAAACAATCCGTTGCAATAATTTTAAACTACGTTGCTAAAAACAATTTATAATTTCCAGCCCAACACACATTCATCCCAGCAAACACGGCCATGAGCAAGCATGTGAGCAATCGTTTCGAATTCTCGCTAATATCTGATACTTTATGTTTCGTGTTTGGAAACAAAATCAAGCACATCAAAAAAGAGGGGAACATTTCTGTTAATCGGCAAACCCAATGCTGTGTTTTTTTCCACGAAAAACAGATTCAGGACCTATGGGTGCTTCTAAAGTGTGCTTATGGACAACCGAAACCGCTCTAAAGCTCCTCATTCAATTTTTCTTCAGGGAGACTCCGGCTACTTTCCATTCTACGCGAACGACAATCGCCTCTGGCACTACCAAACGGGCTGTCTGGTCATGGGATTCTATTGTCTGATAGAAAATATTTGAGACCACTAATTGGGATGCAGATAAACACTTTGTGCGTGCTCAAACACGGGGCACGCACCTTTCCTCAATTTCATGTCTATTTTGCCGGGCGAACGAGTATACGAAATGAGGAGGGTCCATTCCGAATTGCAAACAACTGCTCAAAAAGTCGTAAAATATCGTTGTTTCTTTCTGTTTCATGATCCGTTGACTCGTGTTTTCAACCATCCGCACCCGACTCAAATCGATTTACGATCCATAATCGCCTTAAATCAATGACGATTGAGTTCGAGTACAGTTCGAAAATCGTCTAGTCGTCTCTGCACTTCATCCCATCTCTAATAGGTCATAGCTGAGATAGAGTATTGGAACTGAAGAGAAGGTTATCTGCTATTTCGTACTTTATCGACAAGTTTGCACTAGAGTTCGAATTGGGGAGAGTCATCTTTTCATGTCACACTATCTAACCTCTCTGAATGCCGACAGAACATGTGAAGTGAAGATACGATCACCCGCCATGTCGTACTCAACTCGGTACAAATCTGCACGGTGGATTGAAATACGGGTGATCGTCTCTTCACATCGCACGAACTCTCCCCTCTCTGGCCGATGAGAGAACAGGTGACTATAATTTCGAACTCTAATCCGCACGGAGTACTAAAATCTCCCTGTTCGAGACAGATTTATCCCTGTAATCCTATGCAAGTTTTGTCTCTTTGCTATCCACATTTCCTTGTTGGTATCTCCTGTTCTCGTTGCTTATTTACACCTCTCGATTATCCGCCACGATTAAAACCATGTGCGATTTCGCACCCACAAATCCGTTCAATTACCTAAATCGGATTGTTTGGCCTATTTTCACGAGTTTTACCGTTCGTAAACATTTCTGCAGAATCGTCTGTGGAAATGCATCTTCTCGAGGAAGTATTTCTTTTGTCATTAATATTCATAATGAGCGGTGAGTTGTTTTTATATTTAGAATATACAAAAAAAAATCATACAGCAGCTCAACAAACCACCACAACAACCACTACAACGGCGCCATCGACAACCACTACGGTAAATGAATTTTGCAAAATAGATAATTGATTTTAATAAAAAAATTGGTTGCAGTTAAGTTCAAGCACTTCCACTTCAACAGCGTCAACGTCAACAACAACCTTGCCGTCTACAACTACTACCACGGTATATTTTCAATATTTATATTTATCTATAATTCATATTAATTTTGTTAAATGCGAATATATTAAGGGAAGCTCTACAACCACGACGACCGTGCCATCGACAACGACAACCTCTGTTTGTTTATTGTTTTTGTTGTACTTATGTATTTATTCATTATTTTAATATTCAGGGAAGCTCCACATCAACAACAACTGCGCCGTCAACTACTACGACCACGGTAATTAGTTTGTCATTTATTAATTAATAAAGCATTTTGTATTTCCAGGGAAGTTCGACCACCACAACAACTGCACCGTCCACTACTACGACTACGATAGGCCCGGTAAGTGATATATATTTTTTGGACACAATTCGGCTCTCTCTCTCTCTCCTGTTACTAACGAATGCGCTCAGGGAGGCACCACAACCACTGCACCGTCTACTACTACGACAACAGTGAGTCCGGTAAGTTATTAATTATTATTTATTTTTACCAAATTAATTATTAACGAAAGAAATTCAGGGAGGTTCAACAACGACAACAACAAATCTTTTCGCGGTAAATATGGCGTTTCTTCATCCCTAAAACTAGTTTATTCAGGGAAGTACGACAACAACGAGACCTCCCACCCCTACGAATAATGTTTGTTATTTTTTAAATGTTTATTTTAATTCTTTTTGTATTGTCCAGGACATCGCAGCCACTCCTGCGCAATTGTGGGATGTCAAGTAAGTTGACTGTGCCATTCCGATCGGGGCTGGAAGAGAAATATTAAATTTTTTAATATCATATTTTCAGTTTCTACTACAATTGGGTACACGGAACACACGCCTTCTGTGCTGATACAGCATGCACTGATGCGATAATGGCCAATGGGATCGGATACGATATGAACTTCGGAAAGGGTGCGATGATTAATGTTGAAGTGTTGCACCCAAATTTTATGAGAGTACAATGGGAATGGTGACGCTACGAACTTGCGAAAGAGCAAGCAAATATGGGACAAATTTCTTTGGTTGTTATGTTTGCTATTATCCTTTGGTTATAGAACTTTTTAACCCATTACCAAACGCGCTTTTCGAAAATCATTCAGATTCGAGCACCCATAGTGGTTTGGGCAATTTTTTTTGGTTTTGGGAATATATGAAACCCATTCAGGCGTCGTCGGCAAGGCAGTCTCCGAGGCATCTATCGCAGCAGTCAGAACGGCCTGCCCGATTGGATCAGCGAATCTAAGAAATCTCGGATTCGAGAAAGAGGGGAAGCACTATGTGCACAATTTAAACGGGGTGAGATCTTCTCGTAAAAAAAAGAATTAGAACAAAACTGATAATTGTGAACGTCAGCTAATTTTTTTGGGACATGAACCCGATAATTTGTGAATGTATCATAACTAAAAGAAGGACTATAATTATGTAAAAATTACAATTCCAGGTCGGACTCAAACAGGGCTGGGTGTCCACCGTGAACGGCGCTTGCGGTGCCAAAGTGCCGATCAAGCGGTGGAAGTCGCGGTGGACTGATGGTAATAGCATTTTAATTATGATTGTTTTATAAAATCAATCATTATGATTGTTTTATAAAATCGAATAAAATCAAAACACTGGAAAACAATGAATATTTTCAGATATGATGTACACAGTAACCCTCGAGTGGAACACGTGGTACCAAGGAAATGTACAGGACGGCGGACAAGTGCTGTTCTACATGTGGGAGTAATACTCGGAAGCACAAAAAATGAAATTACACTAATAAGGCTTCATAATAGTTATCGGATGATCTGTTACTAAAATACACTTCGCTAATATATAGTTCAAGATGAGGGACAAGTGTTGTTCTATATGTGGGAGTGACCATTTTGCTATGTTAACGGCTCGAGATTGTACAGTCATGTGGTAGTAGTTACTCTGAAGCTTACAAATAATAAATATCAATAATGAGTAATTAACAGTGCACAAATTATTCCGTGTTCATCGTTGCGCTCATTATGTCACAACTTTATTCACTCTATCATAGCAAATTGCTGTGGGAGTGATTGCCACGATAATTATTAAAAAGGTGAAGACAACGAGTTAAGAATCGTATTCGATGCTTCGGAATCGCGCATTTTCAGTAGAGTAATTGGACAGAATTCCCTTTCGAGTTCGAGTTTAGTCTCCGATGAAAGGTTATTGTACTCATAAATAACCTGCAACTTATAATATTTTTTCTCAACAGCAAGATTTTTTTTAGAATAAACTAATTTCTTACTAGCGGTGTCATGACCTCCATAACCCTCGCTGCTGAAAAATCGCCTACTTCTTCGAAGGTAATCATGAGTATCGTATCTCTGAATTCCTTGTATATCTGAAAAAAACGTTTTTTAAAAAAAAAACGTTTGCGTTTTTTTACCACTCATCACGTGTAGTCTTCTGGTAAACGAGAGTGTGCAATGAAAAGTTAAATTCTAACAAAGAATTCCATTTGCATACCTTTCTCAAGAACTTTCTCGATTCTTTGCTCATATTCTTAGAATGTGCATTGATTATACGAATCGAAGCTTCGACATCATAATATGCATCGTAAGCATCCCATTTGAGGGCAGCGAAGATCTATGATAATTTAAAATTTTTGAAAATATTTCAAATTCAGGGCTATCAGGACGAACAATTCGTATTTGTACCCTCGTATTCTTTCACATTTATCCTGAAAGCCCTATTCATGATAGGAAAAAAACGCACTTCAGTGGAATTGGAAAACGTTCGTCCAGCGCGATTCTTCGTGTTAAATCTTTGCAACGACGCTTCGATCTCAGTGAAATTCAGGAAATATAACGTTAGTGACCCTAAATGAGATAATAATTTTCAATAAATAAGTACTTATTGGAGCGAACATGTTAAGGTATTAAACTGAACTGACAAAGGATAGTGAAAGTGTGAATTTATTATTTTATTTTTTTAAATTATTATTATTATTGATTTTTTCGAGCTCTTTGTACTTACTTGCACAAGCATCAAGATGCAATTCCGCCGTGACATTCAGCTTGATAGCTTGCTCTTCGATCAAGCGGCGCACATGAGACCGATAAGGAGATTCGGATCTCTTACCGGGAGTCGCAAACAACTTATCGACATTAAGCTCAGCAAAACATATCGGAGAAATGAGAATAAAAGAAAGCAGGGCTCTGTACGAATAGACGTTGCCCATGGAAATAGAAGTTGCCCATCACAACAGAAGTTGCCCATCACAATAGAAGTTGCCCATCACAATAGAAGTTGCCCATCACAATAGAAGTTGCCCATCACAATAGAAGTTGCCCATCACAATTGAGAAAATTAAGGTTTAGGGCGCTCTCCTCCTGAGCCTCCTCTTTTACCTCCGCCTCTCGCGGGAGGTGCAGAAGTGGTTGTTGAAGTTCTACGAGATGCTCTTGTTGTGGAGATGGAAGCAGTGGTAGTGGGTGAGGTAGTAGAGGAACGGGGGCGTAATGATCTACCAGTCGAGGCAACGGTAGTTGTGGCTTTGAATCTGGCAGTAGTCGAGGGGGCAACAGTGGTGGTAGGCCGAGCAGTGGTAGTCGAGGGGGCAGCAGTGGTGGTAGGCCGAGCAGTGGTAGTCGAGGGGGCAGTCGAGGGGGTGTTTATATAATAGTAATAGTTAAATAGAAGAAACAATACAAAACAAAAGAATGTCACGTCGAAATGCACACGAATCAATGAAATGAAAAATTCGTCTTGGGCAACTTCTATTGTGATGGGCAACTTCTATCGTGATGGGCAACTTCAATTGTGATGGGCAACTTCAATTGTGATGGGCAACTTCTGTTGTGATGGGCAACTTCTATTTCCATGGGCAACGTCTATTCGTACAGAGCCGAAAGCAGAAATACTTTCATCACGAGATGACTTGACTGATAAAATGGAGGGTGTGTTTATAAAAAAAGAGGGGAAGGTAAATCAAAACAACGTCTCTCTTCATTCTTTCTACTCCACAACTGGAAAGATAGTGTGCAGACAGAGCAGAGAAATTCTAAATGCATTACGTCATGGACCGCTGATGAAGAAACCCATCGGGATATTTCACTGTAATTTGTATTTTCCGACCACCTGAAATGTTAATCAATCCGCAAAAAAACGAAATGGAATATAATGTTCGGTATACTTCAATTCAAAATCAAACAATCTCAAAAGGTGCTGGATTGTAAATTTAAAATTATGAAAACATCGATTTCCACATGCGTTTTAACTGTGGTTCCACATTACAATAAGTGACACTTCTGCTATTGTGTTTCAATGTTAACTCGTTCCAATAATTGCTTAATAATTGTATAAAAGAGCACGCCAAAAAAAATTAAATATGAAAATGCATCCTCTCCTTCTCGTTCTACTCTTCGCATCTGCCTTTTTAGTTGCTCGGGCAAATACAGTAAGCATTTATCGTGAGAATATTTTCCATTCCACTCGTAGTTGACCTTTGGCGAACGTTCGAGGGGGCGGAGAAGGGAAGAGGCCGGGAGGAGGCGGTAGATCAACTGCCCTCCTCCCCCCTTTCTCCCCTCTTCCTCTCTCCCAGACAATCAATAGCTCGCTAACCAGCACATATGATTTGCTGAGCATTTCAAACGCACGATAATTCTAAACTCAAGCGTCATTTCATCTCATTTCATGCGCAAACCTGCCCAGGGCAGGATGAGAAGACGATAAAATATGCTCCTGTAATCTGTGCTACATGCTCGCTCGATGGACGTCCTCAAGGAAGCGTAAACACAGAATGCAGGTAATGCTTAAAGAGGGTCTCTTGGCACGCAGCCAATAGATCATAACTCAGTTCAAACGGAAAATGGTGATTTGGGAGTTTCGAAAGCGTAGTCGGGTAACAGCGCCCCACCACCTCACATCGAGTACTCATTTAGCCAGATATTCGTGGGACACCTTCTTTAAGTTCCATTCCCACGTGAGAACTACCGGAACCTTGAATATTGATGAAAGTGATTATGAGGCTGGAGAGCTGGCCATAAATGTCTGAAATTCTAAAAAAAGTTTATTTGCAGTGCCAAGTGCTACGATAACAAGACGTTCCGTAGATGCGTAGAAACCCACAAAGGATTATGAATGATTGGACGACCCAACCGAAATTTTATAAATTTTTTTTTTCATATTTTGTTGTTGTCAACAATAAATATATTTGAAATAACATCCTCGTCGTTCTGATTTCAATTGAGTTTGAAAAAACTAGTTCCTGGGTTGCTTCAATCTCACGCGATACCTGAGTTATCTACACTCAGACGATCACGGTATATTGGAGAAACAAGAAGTAATGAGAGAAGGAAAGCCTGCATCTCCGGGTCACTTGACCAATGCAATACAGAGTGGGGTGATTGGGAAGAGGGAAATGGTTGATCTAAACAAAACCTACGCATTCCTTCTACTCTAGTAGTGGGGATAGTGTGGTGAACGAGTAGAGAAATTGCGTAAACAAGATGCCATCGCCTACGAATGAAACATGCGAACCGGATGTGAAGCTGTAATTTCACCTAGAATTCAGATGTTATAAAATTTCGAAACCAGACCCCTTCTACGCAGTTCCAATCGCAATCGCCCACTATCTTTTAAGATTACATTCAAATCTCAATTGAACTTTCATTCCGCCGTTGCCGATCCTGAGAAATAAAAAAGTGTGAAGTGAAAAATGTAATACTATCACAATTACGGAGAAGGCCTGCCGTATTGAAACTGTCATTTCGCTTTATTATTATAATTGGATAGTTAGCACAACATACGATAACAATCCCTGAACGTTTTTCATTAAAAAAGATAAAATAATATTGAAATAAAACATTGCAAAAGCAATCACACCTTTAAAGATGAGCATTGATCAATAAATTGTTATAAGTGTGTAAAATATGCTTATCCACCAGAGCTCACCACATTTCGATGAATGGCACTTCTTCTATTGTGTTTCTATGCCAACTCATAATTACTAAGTGCCAAAATGGGTATAAAAGTGCTCATCCAAAAATATGAAATATTTGGAAATGTATCCTCTCTTTCTCATTCTGCTCTTCTCCTCCATTCAATCTGCACGGGCGAATACAGTAAGGATCTCATCTCAACCATCTTTCCCTCTTCTCGAACCTTTTCAGGCCCAAACCTGCCCTAAGCTCGAGGAGAAAGCTCTGAAAATTGCTTCTGAAATCTGCAAATCGTGCATACTGGATTGGCAGTATCCTGCAGACCAAACTGACTGCAGGTACCAAATTCTCTAATGATTGCGCTTAATTACAAGTAGTTCTGCCTGTTTCTACGTAAAATTTAGGAAGGAATCTGCAAAATTGCTTGAAACCTTTCCGGAATTATCAACGTGAAAGTGCGACCCAATTATTTTATTTTATTCAACTACATTTCAGCCTATATTATATATTATTTGAATATTACATGCGAATATTTATTTTTAAATATATATTTTTAGGGCCGACTGCTACGATAACGATACCTTTCGAAGATGCGGGCGCGACAGCTCACAGACCAATTGGAGAAAAATGAGAACATTTAACGCCATACCCAAAAAGAATTGATAAATTATTTCATTGTATTCTAAGTAGTTTAAATAATTTAATAACTGTTCAGTCTGCTCAAACATGTTTGATTCTTCAAAAAACCTCCTTGTTATTGTTGGTAAATTTGTTATTTCTCCCGTCATATTTCGAAAAAGAACTCTATCAACACACCTTCTGCAAACACGGGGTATTGAGCGTAAATAAACGCCCGTCTTTCACAACCGAGATTAGGAAGTTGAAAGGAGGAGTGACTTTACTCCTCGCATTTTCATCCGTCACCTTGAAGAGTGGACACTGAAACTTTCTTTCTTTTGTATTCCTGCTATCATGAATTCTAGAAGTGTCTGGTTTTATGCTTTCCGAATTTCAAAATAATCCATACTTTTTGAAACGTTCGTAAGATGTAAAATAATGTGTTTTCCCCTAAATTTGATACGCAATTCGATAAGATATTCAGGCAATGGAGGATCCGTTGGAGCGAAGAGATTTCCAGAGCGATCAGGAAAAATTGCAAAAGACCAATGCCAAAGTGGGTCCATTACTGCAAATTATTGACTATTCAAAATAAGGAGTGTATTTTTAAAGAGCGTTGTTCCGCCACTACAATTTTTTTATTACAGATCGCAGCCACCGGAGTTGTCATTACATATTTCGTCACATTGCTGTTCAGAATCTTGATCAGCTATGAATGGGTATTGCACAACCCTTTTTTTAGAATCCAAATCCATATTTTCAGCCTGATTATTCGAAGCTGCTCAATTTCGCGGGAATTATCTGTTCTATTTGCCTTCTTATTGGTGTCTTGAGTGATTGCAGACTAATTGTGCTTCCTTATATCGTTTTCCAGGTCAGTTATTAGAGCGATAAAAGTACGAAAGAACAATAACTCAAAGAAATCACAGGTGGTTGATCTATTCGATGCATGTCTTTCACTACTTATTCAACAATTTGGACAGAAGGTGATTGTTTACTTCTTCCTTCTTCAGTTGATTTTGAAATAATAGCAATATATTTCAGAATACTTCAACAGGAAAGGAAACATGGCACGCAAGTAAGACATTGTAAATGTTTAACTAAGCAAAACAACCTTGAATTAAATGTTAGGTTGTCAATAACTGTGCGTAACTTGACACTTCAGGCAATCTATTCATGTTGATCGGTCAACTATTCTGGATTACTATGATCGCATACTTCTACAGGGTAAGAACTTTCGCAAGATAGAGCTCAAAATATCCGCCGTCTCTTCATTGTGTACACTCACTCGTCACATGAAAAGCGAGAAAGAACGCGAAATGAAGATATTACTGAGATTCATTGACTTGATCATTTAGAATATTCTCAGCTACGTCGTTCACTTCAAGACAAGAGATGAGATAGTTGTTGATGAGCCCCCAGTTCATTATCGCGCACTTCCTACACAAATTGGGAACGAAATTCGTCCCCGCACCCCACCACCATCCTATTCATCGCTATACCAACGACGCCGCGTCGCAGCTCCAGGTTCGAGTTAGAAACACATTCGTATGTTCAGTTCAGACTATCTCACCAGTTAGAAAGGCGAGAAAGTTAACAGAATGATGGAACTTTTCAATGGTGTGGGTAGGGATGGAAAATACTCTGAGAGTGAAGTACGGGTCAAAAAAACATAGAAGTACCGAAACGATTACCTGTAATATGATATCTTCTTCAGATGCCGAACCTCCGCCAGCATATGCTTCCTCGATTCCACTAACATTTTCAAGCGGACTGATGGAAATCGTGACTTCAATTATGATGGAAAGGATGCACGAGCATAGAAATTTCTTAAAATTCTCAGACGATGTTAGAGATTCTGAGTTCGGTAACTGATCGATTGTGGTGTTTATATCGAATATATTATATATATTTATTAAATGTAATTTACATGTTCGTATCTATCTATCGTTTTCTTTGTTTTTCAATTTTTGATATTGCTGTGTTTTTGTCACGATATTTAATAACTAATTTATTATAAAGACTCGCTCACCCTTTTATAACATCATTCAAGTGTTATGTCACTATATTTATTACCTTATTTGTTAAAAAAAACCCAAAGTCAATAAGATTGAAGTCGTTTCTGTGCTCACTTCGATTAGTAACGGACCCAAGTGACTCAAGCGGCTCTTGCAAGGCGCTTGCTAACTGTTGATTAGTAACGCTTCCTATAAAATGGGTTCGGTGCGTTCAGTGATTATCCAGCTTTCTCCTGAGCAAATCTTTAGTTGATATCTTTGGTCGGTTCAGCAAACCCAATTGCAAACCCAAAATTTAATATGCCGTCCCTCCGTCTCCTGTACATCGCTCTGATTATTACCTTTAATTGTGTTTCAAACGTGTTATATCCCGTATTTCATCCAACGTTTACCTTCATGAGACTCCACATCCACATTTGCAGAAACAGTCAATAATGCCTTCCCTACGCGTTCTCCTCATCTTCACTGCTCTCATCATCGCCTGCCACTGTTCCTGCCTGTCCGATTGTGATGAGTGCCCGCAGGCAAAGGGTGCCGCTTGCTGGTACAACAATTGGCAGAGACGAGACGCACGGTGAGTGGTTGGTAGAGTTCTCTTGTTGGAATTGATTCCGGAATTCCAATAAGATGAACAAAGGAATTTGACTGCTCTGGTTGCGAGAGAATATTGGAATTCCATTGGAATTCAATTCCATTAAGAGAACCCTAGTGGTTGGCATTTAGAGAGATGCAGGACCATGAAACACTATTGGAAAATAGCGTAAATGTTCATTTTAAAAAATGTGCAGCGAAAATATTAACTTTCATAACATCAATCGTTACAGTTGCGGCTCGGAGATTGGCAAGGATGACGATAGAAGATTCTCGTTCGAGGTGAGCATTTCAATTAAGAGACCTTCTCCATAAAAATTCACCATTTCGACCCCTCTTCCGGACATCCTCCAGGATATTCGAGTCAGACCTCCATACTGCGGTCACAGGAGAGGGTCCACCCCTTGTTTACAAAACCACTGCAATTGGCCTCCCTAGCTTCTAACGCGGCGCGCCGCATGCGCGAAAAGGTCGAAAAATGGCCAAAAACGCGTTTTTCATATCTCGACTACCGAACAAGCTAGACTCAAAATTCTTTTTGTGTTACACTGGTGACCTCCTAACTACAAAATTCCAACAAAAAAATGTGATCAGCTTCTGTACATAAGGGCTGAATTCGACATCATGGACCACATTTTTGAGAATATCACGCC
>LS487647.1:153852-179649 GCA_900490705.1 Pristionchus arcanus
TATTAAATATATTTTAACCTATTTTTTACAAGTAATAATATGATTGATGAATGATTTATCAATTGGTGCAATTGAGTTCAATTGCAATAGCAATTGCAATTCGGAGTAATCAGCATGGCAACTATTGGATCATCCTTGAAAATTTTTGTATCTTTTCCTCACATTTTCGAATGGCGTGCATTCGGAGGAGTCGATCGGGGAGTAATTATAGAATAATTGCGAATGTTTCCCTATTTACTGCGGTTAGTGCTGAAGGTGAAATAAACAAACATGTGCACTGGTTGACGTGTAACTGGAGCGGAACACCGAGTCTATTCGCCTCATTAATGAAAAAAGTTTTTAAATACGCGGCGGTGAAGTTACGCGGTTCGTGTAACTGAAATTTTCTAAAAATTTACTATATTTTTAGAAAAAATAACATCTTACGACTTGTATAAAGGCTTTCATGAATTCTCCGACAGAGATTGATTGTGCTGTTTCAAATCTCACAGTCAGCTTGGAAAGAAACGGTTCATTCTTGAGAATTTCTAGCAAAGTTTGCGCACAAAATTTCCGCTCCACTATGCCCTTAGCCTCATCTGACAATGAATTGTAGCGAAGAAGTGCCTGTAATTTGTTGTGTATGTATGCTGTTTCCAATTTCAAAAAATAAGAATCTCACCTGGCTTTTAAATTCATCAAAATGTTGATGATAACTGGACCAAGGGTAGTTCACAATGTGAAGATGAACAACATTTAAAGCTGTGAAAATCTGACAGGCTAACTTTTTTATGGCTACTTTTTAAGGAAAACCTGCTCTGCAAATTTCGCAATATCAGTCCCATCCACAATTCGGCGTATTATCGCCATTTTGAAGTTTGTAGAGTCGATCATGCAGGGATAACGTTCAAAAGCCAAATCGATAATCTGAATCCGGCAAAACTCGCCGAGCAGTGTTTGTTTATGCGGAGTGTTTAGTTTTGGTTCTGCCGCCTTCCCTCGACTGTTTGATACAATAAGAGAGCGATAGTGGGCACTAGGGTTGCCGGTTCGAGACCGAGATCGGGAGTCCCGCACTTGCGAGACTCTCGCACTGACCTCTTCCCTTGCCTCCCCGACGAGAGATCATGGGGTTGAGAGAGAGTGCAGACAGAGCAGAGGAATGTGTTCTCTCCTTTCCCCACACTCTCTCGCCGTCTCCCATGGGTAGGGACTGCGGGAGTCCCGCACCCTTGCGAGACTCTCGCACTGGTGCGGGAGTATTGGTCTCGAACTTGCAACCCTAGTGGGCACTTCTTCGATGTTTAGCACAATGTTTTCTCGCATAGTATTCATTCACTATCATTCTCTCATTCCCTTCCTCCTCCACAATCAAAACAGTCTGGGCCAAAAATCAAAGAAGTTTCAGAGAGTTGTCGGTAAAACCATCCTTGGGCTCATTCCGATGCTCAGCGACTCGACAAACCTCATTCGGCCGCGTAATTGCCATGGTTAAGTTAGGATAATCTTTACTATATGAACTAGCAGGAACGTATTCGACGCACCAGAACTGCTCCACTATGCCTGAATTGTATTCGTGATAAAGACGAGTAGTCGCATAAGCTTAGGAAATCTATCATCGCTCTTGGGAGTGCGTCGAGAAAGTATTTCGAATTATTGTATAATCACAATTTGCTTACTTGTACATGCTTTGAGGTGATCTTCCGCAGTGATATTCAGACCGGCTGCATGTTTTCCAATCGCGACAGCGACTTCTGTTTCATTAAGAGATGCGGATCTTTCGCCGAGAGCCGCAAAAAGCTTATCGACGTGAAGATTTGCGCCGGCACACGCCGCCGACAGTACGAGTAAGGAAAGCCAGAGAAGTTTCATCGTGATTGATCGACGAGCGCTTTGAGGATAATCAACTACCAGTTACGTGGAAATTGCACGGTTTTATAGAGCGAGGAAAATGTAAATAGAACATTTGCTCTCTTCATTCACCATTCCGTGTCATTAGTCCAATCCGTGGTTCTCTTCTTTGTTGAGAATATAAAGAATATAAATTAAACATTGTAAAATAAACAGTTACAAAATATGGAATTCCGAATTTTATATTCGCAATACGAATGTTATCTAATGTCATTATGTTCGTATACATGATTAGGAAAAAAGCGTTTTTGAAAACAAAAATTTTATTGAAAACAGCTTTATTCAGTGAATTTTTTTAATAACAAATGAAGGTTATTAAAACGGTGAAAACAACGAGTTAAGAATCGTATTCGATGCTTCGGAATCGCGCATTTTCAGTAGAGTAATTGGACAGAATTCCCTTTCGAGTTCGAGTTTAGTCTCCGATGAAAGGTTATTGTACTCATAAATAACCTGCAACGTATAATATTTTTTCTCAACAGCAAGAATTTTTTTAGAATAAACTAATTCCTTACTAGCAGTGTCATGACCTCCATAACCCTCGCTGCTGAAAAATCGCCTACTTCTTCGAAGGTAATCATGAGTATCGTATCTCTGAATTCCTTGTATATCTGAAAAAACTGCGTTTTTTACCACTCATCACGTGTAGTCTTCTGGTAAACGAGAGTGTGCAATGAAAAGTTAAATTCTAACGAAGAATTCCATTTGCATACTTTTCTCAAGAACTTTCGGGATTCCTTGCTCATATTCTTAGAATGTGCATTGATTAGACGAATCGAAGCCTCGACATCATAGTATGCAACAGAAGCATCCCATTTGAGGGCAGCGAATATCTATGATCATTTAAATTTTTTGAAAATATTTCAAATTCAGGGCTATCAGGACGAACAATTCTGTGGTGAAAAAATATGGGGGATGAAGAAATGAAGAAAAAATCCATTCTTTCATTCCTCGTATTCTTTCACATTTATCCTGAAAGCCCTATTCATGATAGGAAAAAAACGCACTTCAGTGGAATTGGAAAACGTTCGTCCAGCGCGATTCTTCGTGTTAAATCTTTGCAACGACGCTTCGATCTCAGTGAAATTCAGGAAATATAACGTTAGTGAAGCTAAATAAGATAATAATTTTTCAATAAATAAGTACTTATTGGAGCGAACATGTTGAGGTATTAAACTGAACTGACAAAGGATAGTGAAAGTGTGAATTTATTATTTTATTTTTTTAAATGATTATTATTTTCTTACTTGCGCAAGCATCAAGATGCGATTCCGCCGTGACATTCAGTTTCTCTGCTTGTTCTTCGATCAAGCGGCGCACATGAGACCGATATGGAGATCCGGATATCTCACCGGGAGTCGCAAACAACTTATCGACATTAAGCTCAGCAAAACATATCGGAGAAATGAGAATAAAAGAAAGCAGAAATACTTTCATCACGCGATGACTTGACTGATGAAATGGAGGGTGTGTTTATAAAAAAAAAGGGGGAATGTAAATCAAAACAAGGGATCTCTTCAATAGTTCCACTAGTAATGGGGGAGATGGCGACGACTTGTATAAACAAATTGTGTTCACGTTATTCGATTATGAACGCATTTTATAAAGCATTTTCAATTAACCCCACAGCCCCTCTGCGCATCTCCAATTGCACCCGCCCGCCTCCTCGACTTCTTTTCTCCTCTTATGATCCTCCGGAAACAGCAGTGAACAGGAGGAACGTAAATTTAAAAGAACCCTCTTGATATTCGACATCTGGCCCGATTTCAAGCAACGTTTCTAAAAAAATGATTTGAGAAACAATAGACGAACCGAGTGTTTTGCGATCCATTAGCTGGGCGGTATTTGGTGATTTCGTGGTCTCGGCATTTTCGGCATTGCTTCCCTGATAAAAACAATTTGTTAAATTTCTCCCATTGAGCGATAAATGAATGCGAGATAAATTGTACTACGTATTTTAAAACTCAATAACGCACTTTTTATACCTCTGGCACAACGATGGAAGATAGTAGAAAAACGAGCAGAAGGATGGACATCAAGACAAGTTTGACGGAAAGTAGAGTTCCTTCATTTTAAGTAGTGCTTCGAATAAATTGTTATGTGAATTGGTATTATAATTGGATAGTTAGAACTACGTGACACGTCAGCACTACATGAACGTATTTCCCAAAAATGTCAGATATTGAAAAAATCGTTATGATAAAAAAACAATATTGCTCACCGAGATGCCTGATTGTCGATCAGCAAATATTATTACCGAATTAAGCATGGATTGCACTAGAGATTGATCTATGGTTCCACATCATAACAAGTACCGTTTCTGCCATTGAATTTCTATGATAACTCGTTCCAATAATTGCTAAAGGTTTGTACAAAAGTGCACGCCAAAAAAAGAAATATGAAAATGCATCCTCTCCTTCTCGTTATGCTCCTCTCCTCTATGTTCCACGCGGCAAATGCAGTAGGAGTTTCAAACTTATGCTGTGGAAAAAGTAGGGGGAGGAAAGAGAAGAGGAAAAAAATCGAGTGGAAAAAGTCAAGGGGTGGAAATCGGAAATTTGAATTCCCGCATTTTTCGTTATTTCAAAATATCTCGGTTCCCATTGAAGCTAGTCATTTGAAATTTGGTTTATAGGGTTTCAAGGTGTCGAAAAACACCTAGTTTAATTTTTAAGTCGCTAGCTCAACGGGGAAGCGAAATACTGAAAAGCGCGCGAATTCAGAATTTTGAATTCCTCCATTTCCTCCTCTTGACTTTTTCCACCCGAGGAGGAAATTTCCCCTGACTTTTTCCGCAGCATTAAAGGTGGAATCGAGCGAGAGATGCGAATGATGGACGCACTCTCCTCATTTTGAATGCTCTCTCACTCCCGTCAGGGACGTTTGGCAGATGGCCAATACGCTATAACTCATTGATGAAATATCAAAATGGGGATTTCGGAAATATGTCATCGCTAATGAATGCGACAAAAGCGTGCATTCAGAATGATTATTTAACTCTTCATCTTTCTCCTCCTTTAACTCAATCGGCAATTCAACCATTTTCAGGCTCAATCTTGCCCAGAGCATGATGAGAAGACGATAAAATATGCCCCTGTAATCTGTGCTACATGCTCGCTCGATGGCCGACCTGAAGGGAGCGTCGAAACGGAATGCAGGTACCGTTATTTCTACACTCTGAAGGATATTTGGTTCACGTTAGAACTTCCCGCACCTTAGAAGAAAGTGATCAAAGTATTCATGAGGTACTTACTTCAGGCCAAAATGTTCTGAAATTCCGGAAAATTTGTTATATTTGCAGTGCCAAATGCTACGATAACAAGACGTTCCGTAGATGCGTGGAAACCCACAAACGATTATGATGGAATGACATAGAAACACATCTTGATAAATAACTTTTTCATAATTATTGAGTCGCATCAACAATTTTCAAAATACTCGTGAATGACTCCGGCTCATTTTCGAAATATGATCAGCACAGCATTTTTCATGAGCAAACACGGGGGCATTGGGCGTAAATAAACGCCCTTCTTTCCCAATCGAGTGGTGATTAGAGAGTTGAATGGAAAAGAGACATTTCTCCTCGCATTGTCATCTATCCACTTGGAGAATGGACACTGAAACTTTTTTATTGTTCCTGTTGTCATAATTTTTTTTTAATTTTAGCTGTGTGTTGAATTATATTTTCCTGTTACGGTCTGTACATCTTATATTTTTTCAAAAAAATCATTTATTATGCGTTTTCTAAATTAAAAATCTAAATTTGATATGCAATTCGATGAGATATTCAGGCAATGGAGGATCCGTTGGAGCGGCGAGATTTCCTGAGCGAGCAGGATAAATTGCGAAAGACCAATGCCAAAGTGGGTCCATTTTTGCAAATTTTAGAATATTCAAAAAAGGAGTGCGTTTAAAGTGCGTTGTTCCCCCCACTACAATTTGTTATTATAGATCGCAGCTACCGGTGTTGTCATAATATATTTCGTCACATTGCCACTCAGAATCTTGGTCGGCAATGAATGGGTATTGCACACCCTTTTTTTAAATTCGAAATCCATATTTTCAGCCTGATTATTCAATGCTGCTCACTTTCGCTGGAATTAGCTGTTCTATTTGCCTTCTTGTAGGAGTCTTGAGTAATTGCAGACTAATCGTGCTTCCTTATATCGTATTCCAGGTCAGTTATTAGAGCGATAAAAGTACGATAACGCAATAACGCAAAGAAATCACAGGTGGTTGATCTATTCGATGCATGTCTTTCACTACTTCTTCAACATTTTGGACAGAAGGTGATTGTTTACTTCTTCCTAAGTTCTTCAGTTGATTTTGAAATAGTAGCAATATATTTAAGAATACTTCCACAGGAAAGGAAACATGGAGAGCAGGTAAGACGTTGAAAATGTTTAAATAAGCAAAACGACCTTGAATTAAAGGCTAGGTTGTCAATAATTGTGCGTAACTTGACACTTCAGGCAATATATTCATGTTGATCAGTCAACTATTCTGGATTACTATGATTGCATACTTCTACAAGGTAAGCAGGATAGAGCTTAAAATAGCCTCCATCTCTTCATTTTGCACTAACTCGTCACATCGAGAAAGAACGCGAAATGAAGAGATTACTGAGATTCATTTACTTGATAATTTAGATAATTCTCAACTACGTCGTTCACTTCAAGACAAGAGATGAGGTCGTTATCGATGAGCCCCCAGTTCATTATCGCGCACTACCTGTTGTAATCGAGAATGAAATTCGTCCCCGCACCCCTCCACCATCCTATTCATCCCTCTACCAACGGCGCCGCGTCACAGCTCCAGGTTCGAGTTAGATACACGGGCACTCGCCTGTTCAGTTCAGACATTTTCTCACCAATTAGAAAGGCGAGAAAGTTAACGGAATGATGGAACTTTTCAATGGTGTGGGTAGGGATGGAAAGAAGAACGATTGGGAAAGAATACTCTGTGAGAAAAAGTCAAGAAATACCGAAACGATTACCTGAAATATGATATCATTTTTTTCAGACGACGAGCCTCCGCCCTCGATTCCATTGACATTTTCAAGTGGATTAATGGAAATCGTGACTTCAATTATGATGGAAAGGATGCATGAGCATAGAGACTTCTTAAAATTCTCCGAGGATGTTAGAGATTCCGAGTATGGTAACTGAACGATTGTGTTGTTTATATCGAATATAATTTAAATGCTCGTATCTATCTATCGTATTCTTTGTTTTGTCAATTTTTGATATTGCTGTGTTTTTGTCACGATATTTCATTACTTGTCGTAGTTTATTATAAAGACTTGATCACCCTTTTATAACATCGGTCATGTGTTAATATCACCATATTTACTACCTTATTTGTTTAAAAAAAATTCAAAGTCAATAAGAATTGACAACGCTTCATTGGTGTGTTCACTTGCGATTACTAACGCACGCATGCGACTCACAATCAAGCTTGCTCTTCCTAGGCGCTTGCTAACTGTTGATTAGTAACGCTTGCTATAAATTGGACACGATGCGTTCAGTGATTATCCAGCTTTCTTGATTAGCTGAGCGTCTCTCACTTTTTGATAATTCTCGTTCTATTGTATCTCAGGTCGGTTCAACACGCCTGATTTTCTGCAGTTCAGCAGCTCAAGATCGCTCTGATTATTACCTTTAATTGTGTTTCAAACGTGTTGTATCCCGTATTTCATCCAACTTTTACCTTCATGAGGCTCCACATTTGCAGAAACAGTCAATAATGCCTTCCTTCCGCGTCCTCCTCATCTTCTAATAGTCGTTTTTAACTGTGCTGAATACGCGTTGACTCTTGACCTTTAAACAATCATTACATCTATGGAAGTAAATGCCCCCATTTGCAGATCCTATTCTCCTCAATAATGCCCTCCCTCCGCGTTCTCCTCCTCTGCACTGCTCTCATCATCGCCTGTCACTGTTCCTGCCTGTCCGACTGTGATGAATGCTCGCAGGCGAAGGGAGCCGCTTGCTGGTACAACAACTGGCAGAGAAGAGATGCTCGGTGAGTGGTTGGTATTTAGAGAGATGCAGGACCATAAAACACTGATGGAAAAATAGTGTAAATTTTCATTTTAAAAATATGAGCAGCGAAAATATTAACTTTGATTACATCAATCTTTTACAGTTGCGGTTCCGAGATTGGCAAGGATGACGATAGAAGATTCTCGTTCGAGGTGAGGATTCCAATTAATATTCGTCATAGATAATTGGTCTTTTCCCCAAATCGCTTGAGATTACTAACATGAGACATTCTTTGATTTGACTTTCAAATCTTTCAAATTTCACATCTTCCGCTGTCTGATTAGTAGCACTTGCAAAACAGATAAAGACTATTAAGAAAAGAGAGTTCGAGATGTTTTTTTTCGATTTCAGCACTCCTTCGGCGCCCGCTGCTACTGCTGCCCTCCTCCTTCTTCGTCCGAGGAGGATTAACAGAATTCTTTTTTTGCGCCACAATTGTTTTTGCTTCATACAATATACGCATTTTTATTCGTAATGAAATATTTTATGATAACGTTGCCGACCATATCATTCTGCATCCAAATTTATTGTTTTTTACAGTATACTTTTTACCGTAGATAATTACTCAGTTCAACGAACAGTTCATTATCTTTGAACATCCCCGAGTAAATAAGTCATATATCAGAATGACTAACTCGTCTCTTATCTAGGTTTTCTTTCTTACTCACTGGCTCAAACGAGGAGAGAAAATGCGGAATGAAGAGACGGATACTTCAATATGACAGCCATATTAGTGCACTCGGCTCGTGTATCCCATCTACTCGTTTGATCTGCCCATTCATTACTCACGGGTACTTAATGTACGTAAACTACGCTTCGCACCATATCGCACACCGCGAAAATACAGTTTAGGGATGGATTTGCGAGAAATTACTGCCAGTTCACTGTTCATGATCCCACGAAATATGTATACACAAAATACTATCTAGACAATGCAAATCTCACGTTTATTCGTGACAATAACAACTTTTTTACACAATGAGAAGGATATATAAAGTGACTCTTTGTTGTGAGTCACACTAAACAAGATGTCGTAAACTTCTCTGCGTTACAGTAGCCATCTAACATAGGAAGCTTTCCAGAAACATGTCTTGGGTGCCGCTCTACATTCCCGACTTTATTCTTGCCCCTTCTTTTGGCTACTTACTCTTTGTATTGTCGATAACGAATGTTCATTCGCTATGCACTCCGTTCTTCACTTTCTTCGTAGTTACTGGTACGAAAATCTTCGTATTTCTCGAAATTTTTAAGCGTTTTAGGCATTTGTGGCTTGTCCACCGTTGTTACGCACATTTTGATGAACCGAGTAAGCTGGCCGGCTGATTTAGCGTGGATTCCGGACTGCCTGCTTGTAAGACTGACAAATTTCAAATAAAAAATATTAATAAATGATAAGTAATTTCTTCCAGTTGATTAATCAGAGCGCAATGATGGCAGCAACGTTCGGCAAATTGTTTATCGCTCTCCATCGTTATTTCGTTCTGAAAACGGTAGCAGTGAATGAGAAGGTTGGTTCCCTAAATGATTTTTCTCTTCTAAAGAAGTTAGCAAATAAAACCCGCAGTAAAAATACCCTCATAAGAAGCACTATTAAAATACCCACAACGTGCCCGCCATGCATGGAAAGCCTACATATATCTTTAGGTGTGGTCCGTGACCCTCGTTCGCTGTCTCATCTTCATCCAGCTATCCGTGCCTTCCCTAATCACCGGGATTTGCTTCTCATTCGGATACGTTGTCCAAGCAGTTGCGAATGGGACAGTGTCGTATAATGTCGCTGCGCAGGGCCAAATCGTAAAAAAATTTAAAAAAATGAGCTTAAAAGCCCTAGCAAACTTATCCTACTTTGTGTTCCTATGTTTTCTCACTACTACTCTGCCTCGATAAGTTTGCTTCGGCTTTGATCACAGTAATCAGAAAATATTTATGATTAAAATATTTAAAAAATAATTAAATATATTGCAGATCCAAAAATGCATAAACAACGCGATCACCATTGCCTACGTACTCGTTACCGTTATTCTCACTCATCTGTCGAGCAGGAAACTGGATCAACTACGAGTGCAACTCGTGGTAAGTGTTCTTGCAGTTGTTTTTCAATATATTCAGTAAATTTCAAGTTGGATGTAATAACAAGCGTTCTCAGGGCCAATCAAAACGCGCGATGCTTGGTCATCAGAAGAACATGTTCATCGTTGTTGCAGTGTGCAGTCTGAGCCATATTCTCAAGGCTGGGCAGCAGGTCGTAATTATGTTTTGCCAAGTTATTGTATTTTTTTCATTAGATGCAACCCAAAATGTGATGAAAAAGGCGTGAGGCAAAGTGGGAAGAAAAAATGCCGATAATTACAGTCCCTTCTCGTAATTTACTCCCTCAATGGAAAGATCGACCGGAGTGTGTACGAGTCGTTGCTGTGGCCTACTGTAAGCTATTTTTTCCTAGCACTCACTGGTCATAACAAAAATAAAAATAACAAAAATAAATAAATTACTTTTAGTTCGTTGCCACCAACGGGTTCGCAACCTACGCACCTCCTCTTATTCTTGTGTACTGCTCGCCGAAAATTCGCCGACTCTTGTTCGGTGGAATCAAAGGAGTCAGAAACGTTGCATCGACCGAGCAAACCGTGAATACAACAGTATCGAGCCGGCGCTCTACGGTATCTAGCCTGAATCATTAAAAATATTGTGAAATATTATAAATATTGCACGACCTGAGAAGTCAATAGGGCAATGCTTCCTATGGTTGCCGAGAAGACGCCTCTCACCTAAGAATCTCCATTGAATAACAGAGAATTTTGTTTTTCCACAGATATCGATAAACGAAAGGTGCAGAGTGATACAGCATTGAAAAATAGCCCTTCTTGTCACAATTTAATTTCAAAAAATCAATACCTGCAACCATTATGTTTTGCAGTATATCCACAATATAGCTCAAATGAAGCAAAGCACTTCACATTATGTTTCAATGCCAATACGTGCTAGATGTTGGAAACGACTTCACAAACTCTCTCATCCGTAATATGTTGCGATAGAGCATACGAAATGTAGAGAGTTCACTCACTGTTAGCTCATTTCATTTCAACGTTGACAACCGCAAACTCGATATAAAATGAACAGTTTCTTCTGAATTTTATCCAGTTGGTAACAGTCACTCAAAATATGTATCACATCCTTCTTCTCGCTCTTCTCTTCGTGACCGCTTCAAACGCTGCTTCATCCGATGTATGCCAATTTTTTCATTAAATAATTATGCTAATAAAACCTGAGACTTTGAAGTTGGACCCAGCTCTTGTTGTTCTCGGAGCCACAGCAACTCAAAATAAATTCAAGTTGGGCAGGGAATGTTAGTGAAAGGGTGATAATGAGATTATTTCGAGGCACAATTCCTGATTTAAAAAAATCATTTTATCAGGGCTGTCCAGAGACCGTAAACGAGCAACTCCGACAAATGAACGAGAAATCCTGTGAGGTCTGCAACGAAATGATCAAGGGTGCGGACTACATGAACAGATGCCGGTACGGAATTTTTTTCTCGTTATTGAGATGGAAATTTGGATATTGAAATGTAATATATTATTTTTTTTTAAACAAAATAATATTATTTTTTTTAGCGAAAAGTGCTACTCGAACGATACGATGAGGGACTGCTTCAAGCTACTCAATCCAACAGGAAAAACAACTAAGCCGAATTGATTTTCTTTTTCGAATTTCGATAAATCATATTATTGCAAATATTTGTGCAATCCACCATAACCAGGAATTGGCGTCGCTCTTTCACAGTCGAACAGTAGATTCGGGAGTGAAAAACACACATGCCTCGTGTTGCATTGAATACTGCGTCATGTAATTCCTGAACATGATGTCCCGAAAACCACACACAGCCCCAATTAATGTGTATACTCTCCCGCGAATCAAAACGTTTTTTCAATCTCTATTGTAAACAGTGGTGAACATAGAACGTAGAATGAATTGTATCGATCGATTCTATCTTTTTATTAGAGCTAGTTATTCACAGGGCAGTGAGCATCGAGTATAGAATATAGCTAGAAAAATTAGTCGCCGTCATTTTACACACTCTCTCGAGTAGCGAGAGAGCCAGTATTAGAAATGAAGATACGGCGGCTCATTTCTCGAGCTCTATAAAAGAAGTGGTCGAAATAGCTTAGGAGTGGGATGAACGCTGAATGTGAGTGGCACGCTCCTGAAAAGCGTGAAAATAAATAAAGAAACAACAAAATTAAAATGACGTTCTATGTAAACCTAACGAAGATCAACGTAAATGTCGTGTCCATTCCCTGGTGCCTAAAATGATTGAATTCAAAGTTAAATTCTGACCTCTCCCGCTGCATTGAAGAGGATGGTGTGGACGTTGTGGCCGATTCCCCACGAGTCTTCGGAATCGATGACGAGAGACGCGGGAGGAGCGGCTACGCCATGGCCGCGAGCGAACACCTGTTATTATATTAATTAAATGGTACGCAAATAACGGATTCCATAAAATATAGACACGGTAAAAGCAGACAGAGCTAATCATTGCTATGCGTTTTCCGTCGCTGTTCAATTTTTTAAAAAGTATTCTGGGATGGTTTCACGATTTTTGAGCATCAATCATACAAATCAAGATAAATATTAAACGCGACGATATTTTGGAATTAAATGCTGAGCAATAAATAACTTCATTTAAAAAGGTAATACCTTGACATTCTTTCCGGCTCCCAGAACAAACTCAGTGGGGAAAGTGAAGAGAATCTCCTTCTTGCCATCGATCTTCCTCTTCAGCTTCCAGTCTCCAATCGGCTCGTCCTTCAAACGATTTGTTCGAAATAAAATAATCTATTTATCACGCTCCATCTAGGTACACACTTGAGTTGGTTGAAGTATCGTTCAAACAACTCAAATTTGTACGTACTCACAACCTCTCTAACCGCTGAGAGAGTGCGGGAGATGGAGAGACGCTGATTTCTTACCTTAGAGCGATGGGTGTTCTCGAGTACGATGAATCTTCCGTCGGCGGCAGTTTCCTGGAATAAATATTTGGGTTGATGAAACAAAAAACGATGATTGATCCTTATGATTAGCACTCAAAATAAAAAGAACTGGCGCAAACTTTAGGTAAAAATGAGGGTGGTTTGGCATCAGTTTGACTCTGAGGGTGGGCGGCTCGAACTAATAATCTTTAGAATCGCATTCCTCGCAGGCAACAACTGCGCCACCGCCCCCTTTTTGAGCTCATACTTACGTGGATGGCCACATTGCTTTTGAGGTCTGCACACGTAAAAGTGAAATGTTAAGGTAAAGGTGTATCCAGTTCATGCGATTTTACAGTCGTAAGACAACGCTACCACCCATCGGTAAGGTGCTTACGTGGATGGCAACATTTCCCTTGGCGGAGCGTTGGAAGCTGGTACGCGATGAGGTCTCTCCCTTCAACAGGCGTGTGGTTTCTGCAAATATATCTGTGATTTGCCGTTTACAAAACTGTATGTTGAACAAAAAATCAATTGATATGAATAAGGAGAACATAAATCGATTCATTCTTTCACTTTTTAGAGGTATCCGATGCTTAGGAGAGATTCTTCACCAAATTTGCTGCAGAGATAACTACGATTTGCCGCGTATAAAACGCTATTATCTATTGCCATAAATAAGGAACATCAGTCATGACATATCAGTCAGTCATGTCTTGAGTCATGAATAGGGTTCCCTTGATGGACAGTCTTTCCGGAATTCCAATAAGCGAACAAAGAAATTAGACTGCTCTCGAGACGAGAGAGAGAATGTGGAGAATGAGGAGTTAATGGAAAGTTATTGGAAAGTTAATGGAAAGTACTTTCCAATAAGGGAACCCTAGTCATGAATAACATGGATACTGGATGTATTACCGTATGCATCAGCTTCCGCGTGCGCTTGCGTTCTCACTCCCTTCTCGAGCAGTTCACGATCGATCAGAGAACGCAGACCGACCCGCGTTTCCTCGCCCTCGAGCAGCTTGCGGTAGATGGCAATCTCGGCGTCGAGGGTCTGGAAAAACAATTGTAAAAACAAAAACAATAACAAATAACAAAACAATTGTTACCTTGCTACCCGTATCATACCAATTCAAATAAGACAAATTTGCGTTGTTTGAACAACAATTTTTCATTGTGAGCATAGGATGTGCCTCCATCACTCACCTGTTTCTTATCGAGCAGCATCTGCAGCTCGACCATCAGTGCTTCGCACTCTTCTCGGATCTTTCTGATGGACGCATCACGATCGTTGAGTGCGGCCTCGTACGATCTGCGAGATAGAAGGTGTTAAAAAAAAATCAAGTCAACAAATATAAAGGACAGATTGGAGTAATATGCAAAACGGCTATTCTTCGGCCCGAGCTCCTAAAGACCTCGTACGATCTTCAAGATAGACGACGTTTGGTTAGGAACAAATGCCTAATACTCTATCATTTTCGTATCACTTTTTGTTAAATGACAGAAACACAGATTGGAATAATAATATATGCGGAACGTTTTAATTTTTCACGATACCTCTGATCATCCTCCAGCTGGTAGTACAGTTCCTCCGTCTGCTTTTCGAGAAGTGCGTTCTATAAAAGTACAGTGCTTTACATTTCTGAAAAATATCAAATAAGACAGCTCATAAGGCAACTTTGCTACGACATACTTTTAACGAATGGAACAATAAATGGCAAAGTTTCAAAAATCCCTCTGTTTTTGGCCCGGCCTCTTCTCGCAGAGTATTCTCTCCCTATTATTCTCATTACCTACCCCTTCACATTCAGAGCGGCCAAAAATAGAAGAAGTTCATAAAAATGATAAACAACGCACTCTGCCCTCGAGATCGGCGAGTTTTCCTCTGAGGTCCGAGAGATGAGTGCGGAGTCTTCTGATCTCTTCCTTCTGGTACACGTGCTCCATCGTTTGGCGGTTGGAGGCAGTCTGAGCAGACGATTGTTACTTGATAAAGCAGATGTATTAAAGCTCGAAAGATGATCCATTTCGCACACTGTACAAAATGAGACGGATCATAGCTCGAGGTCTAATATTATGAGCCGTCGTATATTTCTTTCGCGCATACTCCCGACCGCTTGACTTGCTAGAGAGTGTGCGAAATGAAGAGACGAATATATTGAGCTATATATTGAATATATATAATATATTGAGTATATTGAGCTCTACTTACCGAAATCTCCTGGACCTTGAGCTTGTACCACGACTCGATGTCGGTACGATTGGTGAGCATGCGCTAGAATTTGTACTTCATAAGTTATAATAGTCATAAGTAGAGTGGACAGATGAAGAAGACTCTGCAGCTCGGCGCAACGAGGAATGAGAATGAGGGGAAGAGGAGAGGGAAAGGGATTAACTCTTGCGCAAGAGTAGATGTGGCATTCGAGAGTTTTCCATCGTTTGACCTCGGATTTTTTTTTGCAAATTTGCTTGCCATTTGCATAAGCATTACTAATTGTTCTTTTAGAACTGTTTTGCATAGCACAGACCTATTTATTGACCATTTTTAGATGAAAGGTGATTCATAACAGTTTCCAATGCATTGATCAAGATTAAAGCGATGATGTTGGACAAAGCTGTCACCACAAACCTTGAAAACGTTACAAAAGTTCTTAAATCCATATTTTGGCGAAAAAATCACCTCAAAATATCTTCATTTGAGATCGATTTTGGGATAAAGCTATGCACAAGTGGTACATCACGCTATTTATTGATTTTTATGCAAATATCATATCGATAGACCATGTATCTCGACGTCAATCGATACAAATTCACATCTTGAATTCTACTCTTGCGCAGGAGTTCGAACTCTTGCGCAAGAGTTAATCCCTTCCCCTCTCCTCTTCCCTTCATTCCGCGCCACGCCGCGCACTTTGCCCTCTTCATTTGTCCACTCTAGTCATATGTCATAAGTCATAAGTAATTTATCGATCTAGGGCCTGCCCAGCCTGTGCGCTATCAAATACAATTGCAATGATATTTTTCAATATTTCTAAAACCCCGATATTGCCCCATATTTTTACTGTTCACGGTTTCGTGACTTGCATACGTGACTTTTGCAAAAGTGTAAACGTGACATTTACGTACCTGATCGTACTCCTGACGGATGTCTCTGATTGCCGAAGCAAGCTCTGTTTTGAAGAACTCACGGTTCTCCGGAGTCGTGTCGCGGGAAACCATCGATTGCAGCTCCCTGCGTTAACTCATGCACAGGTAAAAAGAAAAGGCTATGGTCACCCATATGGCAAGGCTATTAGTAAATACCGAGAATCAGATCAGTTTCACAGTATAGAGTTCCCGTTATTGCCTCAACTGTAATGAATTATTGTACTCCTGTTCCATTCTAATACTATATTTTTGCTTTGTTTCACCGTTATTTCATCGAAATAGCATAACTATATTATTATTATAATCAAGGCACTTACGGGAGCCCGTGCGGGAGCCCACTGCAGCTAGTGGCTAGCGACTATAAAAAGGCAAAAACAGGCAAAGCAAGGATACCCCGCTAATCAAGTGAATATCATTTGTACCTAATCATATAAACGTAAAATTCACCTGATCTCCTGGTCATGCACTCTTCTCATAAAGTCAATCTCTTCAAGCAGAGTCTGCACGCGGTTCTGGTTGTCAATGCGGTTGAGCGTCTCTTGATCTAGTTCCTGAAATGTTTTTTTTGGAACTAAAAAAATTACAAATTACAAATTCTCGCTCCTTCATAGTCTATCTGTTTATATGTGCTACACTTCGTTTGGATTTGGTTCGATTGATTGGTCAAACATGAAGAAAGTGAGAGGCCAAAACGTTGCAAAAGCCTCAGAAACGTATGCACCAACAAGATAGCTTACGTCCGCTGCACTTCAATTTTTTGACGATTTTTTACAATAAAGTATAATAAACGGACATTTCTGACGCGTTGGAGCTCGCTGATGAGTCTGTGGTTGTCCTTCTTGATGCGGGTGACCTCCTCCTCGAGATGAGCGATCTTGCGCTTTAGGGCGTTGATCTGATGATGGATAATTAACATTAACTAATTAACAATTAACAATTAATTACTAATTAACAAACTAATTAACCAATTAACAACATGAATAATAATTTTTTTTAAATTTCCTCTGATGACATTGAAATAAAAAATTAAAATTAACAATTTTAAATAATAATATCATAGACTACCTCAGCTTCAAGCGCGCTCAGTTTCTCCAGCAGTTCGTGGTGAAGGACACGGTCGGTGCGGACCGCCTCCTCGTACCTGAGACATCACATTTTTTCAAAGATCAAAGATCAACTTTTTCAATTTTTTTTTTCAAAAATCAGTAATAATGTCCCTAGTGGTCTCATATCCAAAGTTTGAGCATCTGGCGACCATTTTCAAGAGTTGGACAGCCCTTCCTGCATTCTTACAGAGAACGCGTTTTAATTACTGGAGCTTACCATTAGTAAAAGTGGAGCTTACCATTAGTTTGCGATTTTTTTCACATTTTCTTCTGAATTTTTAATGGCAAAACTCATACTGGAGTGGCTCATTCAGCATCATTAATGAACGATAATCAAGCTCCGTAAAAATGCAATGCTTACAATCTTCTGTACTCGGCAAGTTCCAAAATCAGCTTCTGGATCTGCGATTCGAGCTCGGCACGAGTTCTGCAACATCCAATATTCAACTTTATTATCTACGTTTAGTGTTTTTCCCGAGAAATCAATTCAGTCAAATCGACCAGTCAATTCAGTTCTCGACGAGTCGAGACCATCTCACTGGAACTTTTGTATTTTTGGTACAGCCCACAAAGAGTATTTCCTCCCTTTCAGTACCTTCAGATCGGTCGTAGATTGGATGAAAAGCAGATAAGTGTTGTCTCACCTATTGGTCTCGTCGATGAGGTTGCGTGCCTCCTTCAGCTCGCTCTCGAACATGACACGCATGCTGCTCGTGTCCTGCAATGATACATTTCGTTTCACGATTGTATTGGGCGTGTGTATGTGACAAAAATATAGTTGTTCAGTATCGGTAATATCGATCCCCTCGCTAACATGACACGCATGCTGCTAGTGTCCCATAATGAATTAATTGTCTTTCTGTGGTCTGAAAAATCATGCCATGGGTGTATTGGGCTTGTGTATGTGACAAAAATATATTTGTTCGGTATCGGGAATATCGATCCCCTCGCTAACATACACACGCATGTTGCTCGTGTCCTGCAATGTTAAAGGTACATCATGTGTTCATGCAACTTTCGTCCTGCTGGAACCCGCAGCCAGTGACCTCGGCCAGTGACTAGTTTACAATGTATTCATTTCCTTTCAGGGCACTGAAACAATCATTCTAGGGTGCACCGTGCACCGATACTAAACGCCAAACTTTCCAATGGACCGAAACATCCAACCGAATTTCTTCAGCAGGTAGTCTTTCATTGTCAAGGCTAGTCTCTTTCCAGCAGAATAACAAATCTTTTTCTTCTCCACAACCCTGTTTCTATCCAATTACCTTTCCCCATCTGCCCCTCAGCATGTCCAAGTCTCCGCCGAGCTTGCGATTCTGCGCCTCGAGGAAGCGAACCTGAATTAATTATATTAGATTTGGCAAAATTAAAGCGACAAAAGACGGTTGCACTCGGGGGGATTCGAACCAGCGGTCACCGGTCTCACCTTCTCGATGTAGTTAGCGAGTCTATCGTTGAGATCGGACATCTCCTTCTTCTCTCGCTCACGCGCGTCTCTGATAGTAGTGAAATGAATGAAAGCTGTTTCCACATGATTAAATTATTTTTCAACATTTTAAATGGTAGATTCGTTTTTTTTTGGTTTTTCTTAATGTCCGTTTTCGAATTTCACCTGAAGAAAATATTCACCTGATGGAGGTGGAGGCATACAGCGACATGCCGGAGAGTGATCCCATCTCGTAGGTGATCTTGCCAATACCGGCTGAATCGAAACAATTGTCTAAATATAAAGAAATAAAGAGAATTGTCGTTGTGAATTCGGTATTTTCTGGACAAATTTTGAAATTCATGTGTGAATTTGTTAAATTTCGTTCCTTTTTTATTTGCCCTTGTCTTATATCTCGTTGAACAAGACACTTGATTCTCTGCGGTGCAATCGCTAATAGGTTTTTGTCATATAGGTCGATATCGTATCCCCCTTTCACATTTGATGATCTCCCCCACTATCTCACTATCTCACGCATTGCTATTGTTCTGCCTTTTCTGAAGAGAACACTCCCTCATAATGCCGTGATCTGTCACAATCGTATCTGTAGTCAACGAGAGCTTGTGACCATCGAAAAGATAAGCGATACGCAGAATCGAAGAGTTGCTCATGCTGATAAGCGATCGGCAACACTCGTTGCTCATGACATTTTATAGGGGATGGGCGAGAAAAATATAGGAGCGAGAGGAAAAATTTCAAGTTGCCAGAACGGAATTTTAGCATACAGTATTGTCTAGTCTTGAAGGGAATGATTCAAATTACTTATGGCGCAAAAAACGTCGTGTGCTTACGCATCCTACCATTTCCTCACGGCATTTTACAGGGAATGAGAGAGAGAGAGGGAGATGGGAAGAGAAGCAGAGACAAGCGAGAGAGCAAGCGAAAGTGAGAAAGGTTGGCGATGGCCTCGCCGCGAATTTGTGAACTGGAACTTTGCCAAGAACGCAGTGTTCCTTCTCATGGTGCGATAGAGGCAATGGTTGATATTTTAGTGCCATCTTTCATCTCATTGTCAAGTAGCTTTTGTAATGGGCCGATACTCGACCTTTTTTTGCCTTTCTTGGATGTTTTCTCAATTAAAAAAATGTACTGACAATGAGGGGATCTGATCGAAGTAGTCGTAGATGTTTCATCTCAAGCAGCTTTTTTAATGTAAATACCCCAGATTTTGTTGCCCTAATTGAAAGATTTCTCAATGAAAAAACTGTACTGACAAAGAGGCGATCGGATCGAAGTAGTCGTAGATGTTTCATCTCAAGCAGCTTTTTTTATGTAAATACCCCAGATTTTGTTGCCCTAATTGAAAGATTTCTCAATGAAAAAACTGTACTGACAAAGAGGCGATCGGATCGAAGTAGTCGTAGATGTTTCATCTCAAGCAGCTTTTTTTATGTAAATACCCCAGATTTTGTTGCCCTAATTGAAAGATTTCTCAATGAAAAAACTGTACTGACAAAGAGGCGATCGGATCGAAGTAGTTGTCGAGTACGTGGACGGAGCTCTTGGCTCGAGGAAATGGTAGGATGCCTACTCATCCCTCTGGTGCGATAGAGTCAATGTTTGATGCTTCGTCGCAATATATCAAGTCGCTTTTTGATGGAAAGATTCACATTTTTGCCTTTTTTTGAAAGTTAAAAAAAAAGTCAAACTGTACTGACAAAGAGGCGATCTGATCGATGTAGTTGTAGAGTACGTGGACAGAGCTCGTGGTGCTGCTCTCGGCGAATTCAGCTCCACGTCACGAGTGATAGTTTCGACAGCGACCTGAATTAATCGATATTGCTAACTGGATGAATTTAAGGATAAGGAATGAGATGGGCAATTATATTTTCCCATCAATTGTGTAGTCTACGATTTCAATAGGCAATAGTCAAAGTTCTTGGATCAATCAAGTTAATCTTTAGAAACACTTCTTTTGAAGAAGAGAATGTTTAATAAATCGCTAAAATTATAATTGCTCGTTCTCAAACTAATGCTATTAAGGATGACTTGTTCAATGCATAGTTCTAGTGCTTTGTGCGCTATAGAATCTCCCATTTTACCCATTCTGGTCTTCTAAAGTAGTAAAGTATGCTCACCCCATTTCCAATCGCAGCCATCTGTGCTGACTGCTGAATGGCGGACTGCTGTGAGCTGGCCGATTGGGTCATCGACATGGTCGATGAAGACGATATCGTCTTAGTCAAGGACACCGCCTCCATACCTCTACTCCCAGTTCCCCCAACCGTTATTATCTAACTACCTCTACAGTCACAGCGTGTCAGAGCGAACAAATCGCGGCAAACGACGATCTTTTCCCTCCCTCTCATTCCTTCCCCCAAAGGGGTGAGAGCGCGGTCTGCGAAAAGTGAGAGAGGCGAATGAAATGAGATTGGAATGAATCATTTAAGATTTTCGAGTGAAACATAGCTCATTCATTCGCCCTGTAGAGTAATTCCACGCGGTGGATGTCAACAACTTTCTAGAGAACTGGAGATAAATAGAAAGAAACGGCCTTGACAAACATTTTAGGAAACCCTCTCTCGAAAATATGTGGAAGTTAGATTTTTCGATTTCGAGCCTATTTCTCCACGGTATTCAATAATGTGTCAAAAGTGTGCATTTTTCCATTGATTTTACTATAAATCAAGAGTTTCCAGAGAACTGGAGATAAATAGAAAGAAACGGCCTTGACAAACATTTTAGGAAACCCTCTCTCGAAAATATGTGGAAGTTAGATTTTTCGATTTCGAGCCTATTTCTCCACGGTACTCAATAATGATACGTTTCAGTGAGATACGGGATAGGTTTCACAGATTATATTTAACCATTGTCACGCACAGTGATTTGCCGCAGAGAACAAAGGATTTTTTCTCGCTGACACGCTGTGACAGTCTATTGCTATAGCCTCACCCCCTCAACTATCGGCACTACTCTAGCCCTCTATCCTCAGTCCACAAGTTATTGAAATGCTCACCCCATTTCCAATCGCAGCCATCTGTGCAGACTGCTGAATGGCGGACTGCTGAGAGCTGGCCGATTGGGTCATCGACATGGTCGAGGAAGATGAAGAGACCGTCCTAGACATCTCCATGGTCTTGGATGAGGACGACGATGACACCGTCTTGATCGCGCGAACCGCTTCCATTCTGTAGAATCATCGATTTTTCCAGGTCGAAATATCGTGCAATGGGGGTCTTACAAAAACAGCAAAAAAAAGGAAGGAATCGAAAAAAGAAGACGCAATATTTATAATCATAGGAACTCCGGTGTTTGGCACAGGCAACAACAGCTCCGGATGTGGAGGGGTTGCGAAGAATAATTGTACGGAAGGAATACTCTGCGAGAACAATTTGTTGGTACAATTGTCAGGAGGGAGGACTATTGAGAATATTTGTATTTGATATGGGAATCGCAATAAAGACAGACGAGAGACTAAGAAGAAAGATAATGCCGCTCTCTCCAGGAAAGGAGACGAGTGGGAGTGAGAAGGAATCGAAGGAATGATACGCGCACATCAGCGTTATCTTTTAAATCGTCCATTGTGTGGGTAATCTCCCTTCAACACTTTCTCGCGCCTACAACGCCACGATTTCAATAAACAATAATCTACATGAAAGGAACTGCATGCCCTAGAATCGCTTACCTCACTTCTAGTATACCATAGTACCTGTGCGCTATTGAGAATGTATGGTATTTGATATGTGAATATCAATAAGTGAGAAGACAGAGACAAAGAAGATAGCGACAATGTGGCTCAAGAAAGGAGAAGAGTGGGAGTGAGAAGGAATCGAAGGAATGATACGCGCACATCAGCGTTATCTTTTAAATCGCCCATTGTGTGTGTGTAATCACCTCGAAATAGGCGCCGCCGTCTCTTCACAATCTCTCACCCGCTCGAGCTGGCGAGAGAGTGTGCGAAATGAGGAGAAGGCGGCGCCTATTTCTAATAATCGCCTTTCAACTCCTTCGCACCAAATACAGCCTCGAAATATCAGCAGCGGTCTCTTCATTTCGTTCACACTCTCGCCTGCTGGAGAGCAGAAAGGGTGTGAGGAATGAGGAGAGTCATTCTAATCTCTTTCCAACTCCTTCGCACCAATCTCCATTTCCCACACTATCTCACCGATCAGAGAAGCGAGAGAGTGTGCGAAATGAGGAGACGTCTTCTCATATCTCATGCTTTCCTTTCAACTCCTTCTCGCGCCTACAATGGGCGTGGCGTGAAATGAATCTACCAATCACGCATGAATCAACTAAGGAGAAATTTTAATCTTGAGAAGAAGCTCCCACGCAAAGTAATGCAATATTAGAATGAAGAGTGAGTCAAAGGTGTCAAGGAGGGTTTCAATTTCGCGCCCTCTCCCCATCTTGTGATGACTTTGCAGGTAAGGAAAAGGGTAGATCAGTGGCAGACTGTTTCAAATGAAAAAAGCGGGGACCCCTTCTAACGATGCGATGCCATAGCTAGTGCGATGATATCGCCATCTCCATCGAATCGGCTTACCTAGTGCCCAGGTGACGTCGAGAGTAAGCACGTTAAAAACTATTTTAAAACTATAAAAACTATTCCACACTCTTTGCAAAATCACGATTAAAAAAACTTTATCATTGTAAATGCGGTGCGTCGCTCACAATGATGAGCAGTACGCATCGTCGTTGCTCTTGGTTGTATGCTCGGCTGATCCCTGATGTTTCGTCTCGCTATGCTTGGCTGAAAATGCTTCGAATTCTATCAATTTACGATAGCAAAAACGGCTGTGAAAATATAGGTATACCTAGGAAGCTCTTGACATTATCCGGCATTACCGGAGTTCTGTCCACGCAACTTCGGAACTGGTCGTTGTCGAAACAATTCGCGCTGTAATTAGTTCGGATTTTCGAGAATATTCGACACCGCTTACATGCAGTTTGCCATCATATCCGGCTTTTCATAGCTGAAATCTTCGTGGCATTTACGGCAGATTCTTCCTAACGCTTCGATCTCCCCCTTGGTTATGTTCTTATCAGCGCACGCCTTCACGAGGGGCTGAAAGTGCGAGAATTTTTTTCAATTAAAAATAAATAAATTTTGTAATTCTGATGCTCGTCTCTTCATTTCACATACACACACACTCCCAGCATCGCAATTGTGTGTGAAATAAAGAGACCTGTTGTCTCGAAATTAGGGTTAGCTCGTCAAGAAATGGCTCTCCTGCACATCCTCTCGCCTCTCTGATCAGCGAGGGAGTATGCGAAATGAGCAGACGATTTCTCGACATTCCAACCCTTCTCGAACTCTTTTTGTAAAAGCTTGCATTTTCATATTGAATATCGGCAACGATGGTAGAACAGATGAGGAGGAGAAGGGGACAGGCGAACATTCCGAATGGAAACGAGTACATTCAAAAAAATATTTGCGTCTTTTGTACTACGTTTTCAACGTTAATGTAATGAGTTTGCATTGAATCACAATGATAAAGTGGTACTCAATTTTATTCAATTGGCATCAGTAAATCCGATTTGCAGATTGAATACGTGCGATCTTTTCGTACTTGATGTTATTCTCCACATTTTGTCATATTTTTAACTATAGTTTCAATAGATCATAAATCTCTTTTTTTCCTGCTCTATTCATCCCGCATGATATGTGCGTTCTAATTGAAGAAAAAACGTCTCTCTGATGTTGCAACAAAATAAATTCTAATCGATTTATCATTTAGCATACAATTCACTTGGCTTTACAAAGGTTCAACGTCGAGTATTTACTGTTGTCTTCACAGTTTTCTCCAGTGAGTCAACTGAATAAGTAAGCTTGATTTTTCGACGTTTTTTCGACATTGATACGATTTATGTTGAGGAATCTTTACAATATTTTTATACAATGATTTAATGTCGGGTAGAGGCTGTTGTATTGACGGTTTGCTCACTCGATCCGAAGTCCCTGACTCCAGTGATTCTACCAAAGAGAAGAGCTCGAATTCGTGATGAGCAATAGATAAGGATGAGGGGAGGCGCGTAGGTTGCCAGACCGTTAGTGACAACGAACTGAAATGTCTTTTTCTCACTCAAAACACGAGAAAGTGCAGTGTAATCGTTCGTAAAATGATAACAGTAATGGATGCAGGGTTACTGGTGCACGAGGAGTAAAAAAAAATGTGTGAAGAAAGACGTTATCCTAGTAAACGAAATAAACTCACAGTAGGCCACAACAACGACTCGTACACGCTCCGATCGATCTTTCCGTTCAGTGAATAGATCACGATTAGGGACTGAAATTACTTTTGTAATTAAATAAATTATTTATTAATAAATAACCTGCTGTCCGGCCTTTAGTACATGGCTCAGACTGCATACAGCTACCACAATGAACATGTTCCTCTGATGACGGAGCACGGCGCGTTTTGATTGACCCTGAACCATGGTAAAGTTAACTAATCGGTACCTACTGAAATGTTTCCGATTTTTACATGGAACACTTGAAACGGCTAATTACGACTATTGAGGGTTTGAAAGGGTCACCCACTTCCAGCCGAACTTGCAGGTCGTTCAATTTCCGACTCGACAGATACGTCAGTGCAATGGAAACGATCACGTAAGCTCCGATCAGTGCGTTGCTAATGAATTTCTGGATCTGCAAAATAAAGAAATTTACAGATCAGTATGTACCCAAATGTTGTTTCCTCTTGCTGTCTCAAGTCAAAACTGCAGAACATTATGACTCACACTAAACACTCCAATCTAACGTGGTCTTACGACTGTAAAATCGCTTGTTGTGGATACACCTTTGCGTTATGTTTATTATGACTCACAATTTGGCCCTGCGAAGCGACATTGTACGATATTGTTCCGTTCGAAATTGATTGAACAACGTATCCGAACGAAAAGCAGATTCCGGTGATTAGGACGGGTACGGCGATTTGAAGGATTATCAGACATCGAACGAGGTTGTTTGACCAGATCTAAAGGAATATGAGGCGGTTTCCGTTAGGATCAACAAGTGTCGGGAACAGGTAAAAAATCGAAAGTGCTCAAAAGTTGGCCCTAGGGGTTATTTTCGATGCCGAACAACCTGGTATGGTCGATTTCGCAATATGTCCCATTTTCGCTCCAGGGGGGCACCCCCTCATTTGGCCCTAAAACGCGTTTTTCGAGTTTTTCTCTTCAGAAACGCGTCAAAATTGAGTGAAATC
>LS487647.1:180054-200151 GCA_900490705.1 Pristionchus arcanus
CTCAAAAAATGATCAGTTCAACGAGCTCTTCAAAATGAGCACCAACACGGGGGTATTCAGAAAAATTTATTTTTCCTCTTTTCACAAAAATCTATATAAAATATCAATATGTCATCTGAAATACCTCATCCAATAGCGCAAAATGATCAGCAGAACATGCTCTTTCACTTGGCCAAGCGATTTTGCCCGCACTCGATTGGGTCAAAAATCGGTTTTTTCTCGACAACGAAAAATAATCGTGACATTTCAATATAACCACGAGATAGAGCTCGAAATTCTGTTAAGTGGTGCGGGATTTCATTCAATTTTGACGCGTTTCTGAAGAGAAAAACTCGAAAAACGCGTTTTAGGGCCAAATGAGGGGGTGCCCCTCTGGAGCAAAAATGGGACATATTGCGAAATCGACCATACCAGGTTGTTCGGCATCGAAAATAACCCCTAGGGCCAACTTTTGAGCACTTTCCATTTTTTACCTGTTCCCGACTTCCTAACGCAAACCGCCTCATATTTTGGACCATAATGAGAAAGTTTATTATCTCCCTGCACTAGGAAACGATGCAACTGCTACTACGATGCTGATGATACAATACCGAAAAAAAGAAATCGAACCTTCTCATTCACTGCAACCTCCTTGAGCACGAAATATCGATGCAAAGCAATGAAGAATTTGCCGAGCGTTGCACCCATCATTCCGCTTTGATTGATAAGCTGTAATATTTTAAGGTTATTAAAAAATTAAAATGTGAACGTACCAGAAGACTGTCGGGCATCCACCAGAAACTCGCTGGCCAGATCACACGATTCATCAGAATGTGGGTAACGACGGTGGATAGTCCGCAAACTCCTGAAAATTAATAAAAAATCAATTTTTGAGTTCGAAATTTCCAAAAATGAAGCTATTATCATACCGGTTACAATAAAGAACTGGAAGAACGGCGTTCTCAATGATTGGTCTTTCGTCACTGCCAAAACCGCGAGAAAGCAGCCAAATGCCGGTGCTAAGATGAAGTCGGGTACGTAGAGCGGGACCCACGACATCTTGCTAGCTATGATGGCGATGCTACTGAAGCGTAAACAATGCGAATCATAACATCGGAAACAATGAGTAGTCACGCGCTATATATCTTGTCCAAATCGAGTAAGGAAGGGGAGTCACCTGATACAATATCCTGTTCAAAATAGGAGGAAGTAAGTGATGATCTAAAGCTCGAAATATGAGCCGCAGTCTCTTCATTTCGCATGCTCACTCGCGCGCTCTAGTGACGATAGAGAATCGGAAATGGAGAGACGACGGCTCATATTTCGAGCTGTATGATGAACTACAGTAGCGCCGGAAAGTTTTGGCCCACTTGTTCTTTTTGACGTAACTTTTTAACCAGGCAAGGAATCTGGCTAATTTTTGGACTGGAGATAGTAAATCCATCGTGCAACACAACCCTGATTTGAGTACTCATGAAAAATTGAATGTATTGCGTAGTGATGACGTAATCAAAGTGCACTTTTTTGAAAATTCATATAAAATCGGAGAAATTTTTCGAGCATGCCAAACTTACTGTTTTTGAAGAACCTACCTAGGACTACTCAGAAAAAAAATTTCAGATAGCTGCGATTTTTTTCAGCTGCAGCAGCCTAGTCGCAAGTTTTATGCTGCAAAAATCATAACTCAGCTTACAGACAAGCTAGAGACCCGTTCTAAGTCGCAAAATAATCCTCAATGTGTCCCCCATGTACCCTGAAAGTTTGGTAGAGATCGGCCGAAAACTTTTTGTTTGAGCCAAATAAGTCACTTTTTCGCATTAGTCAACTTTGAAGGCTTACAATTCCAAAGGAGAATTTTCTAAAAATATCATTCCTGTTCAGAAAGTTGCTAAAACCATTCGAGAATAGACTCCCAACTTTTGGTAATTTTAGATTTCCTTTCCTGTCCGCGACAGTCGCTTCCCCGAGGCGCACTGTTTTCGCGCGCGAGGGTTGTGTGCGTTGACTTGGTGAGAGGGAGAGGGAGGAGAGAGGGAGGGAAGGGGGCGGAGCCAAGAGGTCGCGTGAACAAGGCGTCTCAGGGAAGCGACTGTCGCGGACAGGAAAGAAAATCTAAAATTACCAAAAGTTGGGAGTCTATTCTCAAATGGTTTTAGCAACTTTTTGAACAGGAATGACATTTTTAGAAAATTCTCCTTTGGAATTGTAAGCCTTCAAAGTTGACTAATGCGAAAAAGTGACATATTTGGCTCAAACAAAAAGTTTTCGGCCGATCTCTACCAAACTTTCAGGGTACATGGGGGACACATTGAGGATTATTTTGCGACTTAGAACGGGTCTCTAGCTTGTCTGTAAGCTGAGTTATGATTTTTGCAGCACAAAACTTGCGACTAGGCTGCTGCAGCTAAAAAAAATCGCAGCTACCTGAAATTTTTTTTCTGAGTAGTCCTAGGTAGGTTCTTCAAAAACAGTAAGTTTGGCATGCTCGAAAAATTTCTCCGATTTTATATGAATTTTCAAAAAAGTGCACTTTGATTACGTCATCACTACGCAATACATTCAATTTTTCATGAGTACTCAATTCAGGGTTGTGTTGCACGATGGATTTACTATCTCCAGTCCAAAAATTAGCCAGATTCCTTGCCTGGTTAAAAAGTTACGTCAAAAAGAACAAGTGGGCCAAAACAAAAACGCTACTGTATGCTATCGTGAGATTATTTTCCATTCCACTCGTAGCTGACCTTTGACGAACGTTCGAGGGGGCGGAGAAAGGAAGAGGCCGGGAGGAGGCGGTAGATCAAGCGTCCTCCTCCCCCCTTCCTACCCTCTTCCTCTCTCCCAGACAATCGATAGCTCGCTAACCAGCAGATTGAGTTTGCTGAGCATTTCAAACGCACGATATTAGATGGTGAATGAACTTCTGATTTTTATTGTCTAGGCTAGATAGTGTTTACATGGTGCGGGTGTACCCTTGTGCAGTAAAGTTAGTAAAGTTAGTAAAGGTAAGGAGTCATCTGATTGAATATATTCTATATATCCTGTTCAAAATAGGAGGAAGTAAGTGAGTGATGATCTAAAGCTCGAAATATGAGCCGCAGTCTCATTCATTTCGCACGCTCACTCGCCCGCTCTAGTGACGATAGAGAATCGGAAATGATGAGACGACGGCTCATATTTCGAGCTCTATGATGAACTATGCTATTAGATGGTGAATGAACTTGTGATCGCATTGTCTAGGCTAGTTTACATGGTGCGGTGTGTACCCGTGTAATAGTGCAGTTTTATGCACTACATGAGTTTATTTTATGACCTTTCGGATAAATATGGAAATATATGAGATGCAGATACAATTAGTAATGATCGTTCATACAAGATCTGAGAATTTTTTTACTGAATTTTCTTGAGATTGGCTAGATAGTGTTTACATGGTGCGGGTGTACCCTTGTGCAGTTTTGTGAGGTGCATGAGCCAAGTACATGAACTTTTCGAAGAAATGACGGAGGCGCAGATATTTTATTGGCAATCTTTCTTCTAACTGAGTCACAACTATTCGTAATTCGAAAAAAATGTGGCTTGAATGTATGAGCTTGTTATTCGTATTGTTTTTGCTAATTTGTGTACTCATAGCGTGATGTGTGCCCGTATAATGATAGTGTGTACACAATAGGTCAAACAACTTTGAGAGGAGCATGAAAGTGCATGAACTTTATACAATGGATATGAATAGGGATATGGCACGTGGAGCGATGAATTTATTCTGTAGTGAGTGGTTCCTAACCGAGTCTCAAATATTCCCAAGCAGTAAAGGTGGAACGTGCTGAAAGAAATAGGACCAATGAAATTAAAAAGAAGCTTGATTTTGTATTGTTGAAAATACGAGAAACTGCTAGAAAGTGAGAGAAGGTTGTGTTATCTGGGTGATGCGCATTGTCTAGGTAAGAGATTAATTTTAGGTGCGTTAAGCACCCGTGTGTGTATGCTAGCTTTCTAATGGGAAGAATGGGCGTATCAACATGCAGTATTTCATTGATATTTATGATTTGTGTTCTTATCCAGGTCTACATTATGACTAAACTGTACAGGAAGTTGTAAAGAATGTCCATTGTGAGTAATCTTACGATCTGCATTGTCTAGACTAGGAAGTGTTTCCGTGGTGCGTAGTGTACCCGTATAATAGTTTAGACTTCGTGTGCCCCGAGAGATAAACACGTGCACCTTTCGATGATTAGGAAATGATAAAGTTGTGATTTGTGCTTCTATCTAAGTCTCAAATATAAGTTATCCTTAATATGAAGTGTTTTCGTGGTGCGTTGTGTACCCGTATTATAAATAGTTCAGACTTTGTCAGGCTCAACGGATGTAAAATTAACACATGTAACCTTTCCGATGAGAATCGAAGTGATAGATATAAGACAAGTGCAACTAAAAAAAGTACCATTTTTCTAAATTTTAAAAATACGCCATTATTGTACTCCAGTTGTTATTTTCAAAAACTCGACTCCATTTTTAATATTTTATAACGCATACGTGACATTATCTAGTCATCACCTTTTGTATTATGTTAATTATTAGTTTCAGCCATTTTTCACGGCTCAATAATGGCAGACTCAGCCATTTTTTCACAGTGAAAAATGGCAGCTCCAACCATTTTTCAGCTGTTAAAAATGGCAAATTGAACCATTTTTCAGGTGTAAAAAATGGACTGCCATTTTTCACATATTGAAAATGGCAGATGAGCCATTTCTTGGGAGGAGAGGCTCGAATATTCGACCCCCTCTCCCCATTCGAATTTCTAAGAATGAGATCGCTCTAATAGAATTCCTGAAACATATAAAATTATAAAAATTGAGATGTGAGATTCTTAAAGGTTTCGGATGTACATTGGTCTGAAAGGTCTCCCTGAAAGTTTAAGACTGATCGCACCCCTTTCGGCTGCGCAGCAGCTTGCTGCAGATTTAATTTTTTTAATTTTTCTACAGCAAGCTGTTGCACAGCAGAAAGCAATGCAATGGTCCTGAAACTTTCAGAGAGTTCTATCCGACTAATAAGCCTCCCAACCCCATTAAAATCTTATATCTCAATTTTAACAGTTTTATATGTTTCACGAATTCTATTTGAGCGATCTCATTCTTAAAAATTCGAATGGGGAGAGGGGGTCGAATATTCGAGCCTCTCCTCCCAAGAAATGGCTCATCTGCCATTTTCAAAATGTGAAAAATGGCAGGCCATTTTTTACACCTGAAAAATGGTTCAATCTGCCATTTTTCACAGATGAAAAATGGTTTGATCTGCCATTTTTTACTGTGAAAAAATGGCTGAGTCTGCCATTATTGAGCCGTGAAAAATGGCTGAAACTAAAAATTTACATATTGAAATATTGAAATAATGAATATAAAAATTAAAAATACTGTCCTTGTCATTATTTTATCAGTCGGACATGTTTACGTTTTAACTGACATTATCAATCCTAAAGCTCTAAAATTTAGAAAAATGGTACTTTTTTTAGTTGCACTTGTCTTATATGACTGAATGTTGCTGTGAATTTTGTTGCAGTGTCAAATTTGAGTAACTTGAATTCGAAGGAGCTTATAACCCAACGGTTTATTAATAGGAAGGTAGAATTTTGGGTGCATAGTGTACTCGTTTGTTGTTAGTTACTCGGGAAAATGATGAGGACTCTAAAGAAGTTGTGGTCAGAATGGACTATCTTGTGCTACTCATTGTCCAGAATAGCTAGTGTCTCCCTGGTGAGCCGTGAAGTACAATGTGTACCGATGTACTGAACGAATAAGGTCAACCAAAAATGTTGGGAGCACGCGCAGGCAATATGTGCATGAACTTATTGAGGGGATTCTATAGTAGGAAAAGTGAAGTTGTTGTAAGTTTGTTCAGTGCCGTTTGGAAAAGCAATTCAAAACTTGGTGTATTTTTTCATAATCTTGATTTTTGTTGTATTTTTTTTGGGATAAGAAAGGCTAGTTTATCTGAATTGCACAAGTCATCCAAACGATCCAACATTCCGATCACGATGAGGATATCCAATCTTTGGTTGTTCATGACCGAGGTCATAAAATTCCATATCTGTAATTGAAGTACAATAATACACTATTTAGTGAAAAATCTAACCAGTATTCAGCCACTTTTCTTGTAGCGATTTGAACACCTTTTCGTAATTGACCGCTGTTTCGATTTCAATGTTCCCTCCATTAGCCAGCTTAAAATTGGGAACTATCTTAGATAGTCTATCTAGTAAATATTGCAAATAAACGCTCACAATTTCTGGAGTAATGCTGCTCGCATAGGCTTGGTTCACCAAGTAGGCATAGTCCATTCCACACCTAAATGGTTTAGAATGTTCAGTGTTTTTTGTCTCTGGCTGGGCAGTCAATCAAAATTTTTACATCATATAAAATAGTCATACATTATCTCTTTCACAGGCACCCAAATGCTTACACATCATTGTATCTTGGCAATCCCAAACAGCTCATATCAACCGTTTTGTCACAACTGAACATTTGATAGATTGCGATGGAATCGCCAGTGTTTACCTGCAAGAAGTTTAATCAATTACTAAATTATGGTTAAGTTTGACTCATAAATTTCCCCAGTAATAGTGCAGAATCGAGAAAGTCCGAGATTCCCCTAGTTGTAATAGATTTATGATAAGAGCCTCGTTATTTTTATCTCATTTTGGTCGCAGAGATTGAGAGAGCGAAATGAGAGGGACCGCTCGAGCGACAAACTGCACTAGTGCCCTCTCACCGTAACGTTCGAAGAAAGCGAGAATGCCCCTCCGTTATCAGCCACTGCTTTGCCAATGAGTTCATCTTCTAAATAAGAATACATTTGGAAGAAATAGTGTATAAAATATTCCTCTATTTTTGGGCCTATCTTGCGTCATCCCTAAATGTGGTAGGGAATGAGAATGAGCGAAAACGCAGCCAGAAAAAGTTGGGCCAAAAAATTCTAATAGTTTTAAAAATAGTGTCGCAAGAATAATAAAAAAATAAATTATGAATATTGTTCAAAATCAACTCACTATTGCGATAGATCAGCACATTTAGGGCTCTTGCTGCCGATCCACTGGGGCATTTTATTCTACCAGAAGTGTGAATCTGAAAGTAAATTCGTGAATTAATCTGGTACATTCTCACAAAATAAAAAAAACCTACTTTGATTGATCCTGCTGCGCTATGAAAAAGCAATATCTGAACGAAAAGTAGAGCTACAGGAAGCATAACTCGTTGTTGAACTGATTCGCTAATGGATGAATATCTTTTGTACGAATATTTTGGCAATTTGGATGTAATTTTGGCAGGTAATACGCTCTCACTTCCCCTGATCGCTCGCTTCTCTGATTTAAAAGGGTGAATTCAAAAAAGAGAGTGCCCATTTTTCACATTCAGTGAATGAAGAGGTGCAATTCGTATGTGTTGCTGTTTAGCGAATACGAGAAAAGGATTCTTTGGCTTTTTACAGTATTGACGAAATATTTACCATATTGCCGAAATATATTATTTTTTTAAACATTAATATTCAATGTCAGTCGTTCGCGCCTTCATTCACAGTTCGACACTAAATGTAAGTGTCAGGCTGCGATTATTCGGCAGCATTCTGAGCTGCTTTGTTCTCTCAGAAATGGTGAACAGTGGGATTAAGTTAAGAATTTTGACAATTTGTAATGACACTGAGAGACATGCGAGGGGTACATGAAATCGATTAGAATATTGATATAAGAAATGAATGAAAAGGTCAAGCAGCAAGATGAAGTATAGTTGAAGCGGATTGACAAGGCATTCTCTTTTTTAATGATTTCGCTTGTTTAGCATTTTGTACATTCTTTACGGTAATGAATGAATCGTTTATCCATTATATTCGGAAACATTATCCAAATCCAATCATATCCCACTCCATGGGGTCGTGTTTAGGAGATCTATTGTGCCGCTTCTCATTTTTGATGTCATGATATTCGTCATCTGTAATATCAGCAAAATTTTCAGCAATATAACCATAAAGTCTTGCCAATATTCATTATGCGTTGAGCTGCGGTGTCGCTTTCAATGATCCCTCCAGTAGCAAGCTAGAAATTTGAAAATTTGGATCGAATTTTTTGCTAAATCAAATAAAAATAGCTAACTTTGGTTGCTCCTGCGTGGCTTAGAAGGAGAAGAAGGATTGACATCAACAGGATGGGAAGTGGAGCTATTCCGAAGTTAGACGGATGTGTAAATTAAGAGACCGGCTCGGTAATAATCGAGCATTTTGGCCCACTACCCGGACACGCTCCTACCGAATTTGGATTCAGATGCCCATACTCTAGTGTTAGAAGGGCCTTGGCCCCACAGTACACTTACAGGCCATGATTTCCTATATCGCCGTTCAGGGTAGGAGAAAGGCGATAAATTGGTTAAAATGGTCGAAAAATCATAATTTCTCTACCCGATAAGATAGACTCAAGTTCTAATTTGCAATACATTTGGGGTACCCAAACTCAGTAAATCAGCCAAAAAGACGTATTTATGCTCAATTGCTAAACCGCTTTTTAGACTACTTTTTCGCCTTTTTCACGAAAAAGGGTCATTTTTGGAAGGGCACCAAGGACACACTATGTGCGTAGTGTAGCCCACTGACCTCATCAACGATTCCACTATTGAGAATCAAGATCGATTTAACCCGGTAATGGAGCTGTCCGATCAAATGAAAGGTACCGCTTAGTGCAAGCCGAAGAAATCGCTCACTAGACTAGATTTCCACTAGACTCACTAGACTAGATTACAGATCTGCTAAAAACCACTCACATGAGATTAACGTACCTTTATGCAATTATTTATTACCATTAGAGTCGAATCTGCGACAATGACTTTTTTGACCCATGACCCGGGGTTCATGCCTCAAAAGTGACTCATGACCATGAACCCCGGGTCATGGTCCGAAATGGACCGATATAGTCATGATAGAGGATCATCAAGTACTACACACCAATAGATGCTACAGTATTCCCATAATATGCAGAACCCAAAAATTCCATAATTCGACAGGCATGTGGCTGAGACATTAGTTTTTAGTGAGAAATTCTGCAAAAAACACTATTATCAGCCCCAAGCCTGTCGAATTACGGAATTTCCGGATACATCATCATATTATGGGGATATTGTATCATCTATTGGTGTGTAGTACTTGATGATCCTCCTTCATGACTTTTTCGGTCCATTTCGGACCATGACCCGGGGTTCATGGTCATGAGTCACTTTTGAGGCATGAACCCCGGGTCATGGGTCAAAAAAGTCATTGTCGCAGATTCGACTCTAATGGTAATAAATAATTGCATAAAGGTACGTTAATCTCATGTGAGTGGTTTTTAGCAGATCTGTATGGAAATCTAGTCTAGTGAGCGATTTCTTCGGCTTGCACTAAGCGGTACCTTTCATTTGATCGGACAGCTCCTTTACCGGGTTAAATCGATCTTGATTCTCAATAGTGGAATCGTTGATGAGGTCAGTGGGCTACACTACGCACATAGTGTGTCCTTGGTGCCCTTCCAAAAATGACCCTTTTTCATGAAAAAGGCGAAAAAAGTAGTCTAAAAAGCGGTTTAGCAATTGAGCATAAATACGTCTTTTTGGCTGATTTACTGAGTTTGGGTACTCCAAATGTATTGCAAATTAGAACTTGAGTCAATCTTATCGGGTAGCGAAATTATGATTTTTCGACCATTTTAACCAATTTATCGCCTTTCTCCTACCCTGAACGGAGATATAGGAAATAATGGACCGTAAGTGTACTGTGGGGCCAAGTCCCTTCTAACACCAGAGTATAGGCATCTGAATCCAAATTCGGTAGGAGCGTGTCCGGGGAGTGCTTGATTTTTACCGATCTGGTCTCTTAATGGAAGCGAAACTCTTTTTGTAGGCAAATTTTAACAATTTGGGTGTAATGGAAATTCGCCTGAACGACGCAAGAACACCGTGAAATTGGGAGCGGTAATAGTTCTGAAGTGGTTTTGTGAATGCCTTTCCCATTCAGTGAATGGTCTAGACAGGGCATTGCGGAAGTTTTGTTCAATCAAAACGAGAAATGAGTACTTTGGAATTTGAAATTCACAGTACTTTCGATCATTCCGGAGCGTGAACGAATTTTCTGCAGATTTGGCTCGTACGAGAACATCGATACTGTGATCTGTGCTGTCTTTTGTGTAATTAAATAACGCGTTTTCTGTTTACAGTATTCTCGCTGGAACGGTGCATTCATCCTTTGATTCTACTGCATTATCGACGTGAAGTAGTTATTACTAGCAAATTTGTAATGTGTCTTTACAATATTTTATCATTATTTGTAAATATTCTAATTCAATATTCTAATTTTGCTCTGGTGGCATACAACACAAATCAAAAGATTAATGCCGGTTATTCCCTGTTGTATTCACGGTATTTTCGATGGACCCAAAGTATCGGATTCCAATGAGTCATGTGTTAACTATGTTTAAAATCGCCTAAACGTTATTGTATTCTACATTTTTATTACGTTCTAACAGCTGTATTCACGGTATTTTTGATGAACCCAAAGTATCGGATTCCAATGAGTCGACGGGTCAAGAGTGATCGAATTCTCGCTGAACAATAGATGAGAATGAGAGGAGGCGCGTAGGTTGCGAGCACGTGACAACCGATGAACTGAAATTAAATGAATAAATAATTAATTAAATAAATTAATATTGATTTCTTTGAACTTACAGTAGGCCACAATAGTGATTCGTACACACTCCTGTCGATCGTTCCATTGAGGGAGTAGATTACGAGGAGGGACTGCAAATAATTTTGTAATTAAAAACAATTATATATTCTTATTCTTATTCTTATTCTTATTCTTTATTCACCAACTCGAGAATTATGCGGTAATGACGGGTATGGGGTAAACAGGTGGTATTCAGGCTCAGGCGAGCTTTTGGGGATGGGGTTTTTGTGGCAGTCCGTGTTACAATTTAATACGTGAAATAGGGAGGACAGATAAGGGGGTTCGTCTTAGATGATTACGGTACGGTAGGCGGGACAGGGTAACTACTGGGATAGAAAGGGAATTCCAAAGCGTTAGCGATCGTGTAGCACAAGATGAAAACGATGATGGCATGAAAAATGGAATTGCGAGACGCAAGCTATGAGAGGAACGGAGACTACAAGTGATGGGAGCGATCGAATATAAATTAGAGGTGTCTAAGTGAGTAAATCCATGTACAGAGTCAAAAAGGAAGTACATGTCACTAAGCGCACGGCGATATTCGAGAGTCTCTAGTTGGAAGTACTGAAGGCGCTGGGGGTAAGGGAGATATGGAACGTTTGATCTCCATAATATGCGCCTTGTAAATTCTCGCTGCACTGACTCTAACCTATTCACAAGACCAATGGCAGTAGGGATGATTCAAGAAGGGGGCGAATGTAAATTTTGTAGGCTTTTAAGAGCGCGTCAGAAGAGGTAGTAACAAAGGAACGAAGCATAAGGTTACACATAGATCGAGCTTTGCGCGTTACCTGATCGATATGATGTTCAAAATGTAATTTGTTAGTGAAAAATACGCCAAGGTCGCGAATTTCGTTTTTTGGAGAGATAACACAGCCATTTAGAACATATTTCGATCGTGTTTTCAAACGGCCAAGATGCAAAACTGCACATTTCGGAGCGCTTATAGTCATGTTCCACTGAGAGGTCCAGGATTCTATGTTCTCGATTGCCTTCTGTAGATCAGAACTGTGGTCAGGAACAATGGCATAAATTTTGAGGTCGTCAGCAAAAATGTTGTAGTTCACAGTAGGGGGAATGCATTTACCCAAGTCGTTTATGTAGATGATAAAAAGCAAAGGACCAATAGCAGATCCTTGGGGGACACCAGATTTAATAGGAGATGGGGGAGAGAGATAGTCACCAATAAAAACGCGCTGCGATCTACCCAAGAGGTATGATTTTAACCAATCTACAAGGTGGTTAGAGACACCTAACGAGGACATTTTGTGCAAGAGGAGTCTCAGGTCGATAGAATCAAATGCTTTCTGATAGTCAAAAAATATGGTATCGACAGACTTTTTTGAACTTAATGCCCTCGTATAGAAAGCGGCTGTTTCGCAAAGGGAGGAAGTGGTGCTCCTACGCTGTCTAAATTCCGCTTGGCGCGGATCAAGGAGGGAGTTCTCATCTAAGTATGCGACCAGTTCGTTTATAACGATTTTCTCAAAAATCTTTGAAGCAGTTACAGTGAGAGAAATGGGTCGGTGGTTGGAGATATCTGCATTACCGGCTTTTTTCGGGATAGGTTTAACGTGCGCAGTTTTCCACTGGGAAGGGGCAATACAGGACGAAAGAGAGATGTTAAAGATGATGGAAAGGGGTACTGCGATGGCAAACTTGCATCTGGTGTAGACAAGGTTGGGTATTCGATCGGGTGAACCGTTAACTTTAGGGACAAGTTGGGAAATGGCAGTAAGGATTTGCTCAATGGGGATGTAAGGAATGTCAAACGAGTAACTGGAAAGGGGTGGAAGAGGAAGGGCTGAAATCATAGGAGGCGTTTGAACTTTAGAAAAGAACTTTAAAAAGGCTGTTGCCTTGTCTTTGTTTGTAAGCAAAATGGCGCCAGTGCTATCAACTATTCCGGGTAGGGAGGATGAGCTAGGTTTAAAGCGAGTTTTGCAATATTGGAAGAAAAGGTTAGCGTTTCCAGAATGAATTGCGTTGTTCTCACGTTCTATTTCGAAAGTTTTCAATGCCTTGTTAAACCTAGCTCGGAGAGAGTGAGTGGAGTCCGCGTTCGGAGCTACACTATGTAAACGTTGTAGTCGGTCATGAAGAACACTGAGAAACTTGGGGAAACCAGAGGACGACTTAGGAAGTTTCAAAGGGACGAAAGCATCCAACAAAGAGTTCAAAAAGCTACTGAAGTAGCAGTATGCCTCGGTTGCTGTTTTGTTCGAAAGTGCAATTGTCCAGTCATGGCATGCAATTTGGGAATTAATGATATCCCAATTCGCAAGTGAAAAGTTTCTCGTTGGCGCGGTAGGGGGCGTTTTTGCAGTTTCGAAAGAGACAGTTACAGTAATCCCTACGTGATCTGAAAGAGGGATGTCAGGCTGTACTGATCTGATAATAGGCGAGTCGCATAATACCAGATCTAGAATGTTTTTTCCTCTAGTAGGGAAGTCCACAAACTGGTTAAGTGCTTTACTGGCAATAAAGTCAAGGAAAGGGGTCACCGACGAGGTGGGAGAGGAATAAGTGTACCAGTCGATGTTGGGATAGTTAAAGTCTCCAATAATAATGGAAGGGTGTGCGCAACTAGTGACTTGGGTGAGGTAATCGATAAAAATAGGAGTTTCGGATGCAGGTGAGTTAGGAGCGCGGTAAACAGTGATGATTCTGATACGGTTGTGTGCGCTAGTGGAACAGTTCGAAAAAATATCTATTGTGACACACTCAAAACCAGGAATGACAAGAGATGAAACGGGGACAGGAAGCATTCGAGAATGAGCATAGATAAGAACTCCGCCACCTCTAGAATCTACTCGATCTGCGCGGAAAACAAAGTAATTAGTCATTCCTCTCAATAGAAACGCATCACAATCAGTATCATTCAGCCAAGTTTCAGTCAAAGCGAAAATATCGGAACTGCGCTGTTTGATGAGAAAGCAAACGGTATCGATCACGTTTCTAACGCTCCGGCAATTTGCAAAAAAGAGGGATATGTTTTCACTAGATAATGGGGTACCGTGAATTGGGACACAACTTGAAAGTGGGCTGGTAGGGTGGGGAGAACTCACTGGACTGCCACAGAATCCCTAGTGTTGAGAGGGTTCATCCTTCACCTTCGTACCACCTGCACCACCTGAAGAAGAGATTGGAGGGGTGACAGTGGATAACTTCTCTTCTTTCTTTCGAGTAGTGATATTTGATGATTGATGTGTAGATAGAATCGATTCCTCCGGAATAGGTGCCAATTCGGTTGATTTGCTTCTGATAGTAGAAATAGGTTTGGATGGAATAGCAGTAGAGTTGGATTGCATAGTATTCACGGGTCGATTCTTGTTCTCATTGGATTCGATTGGCTTACTGTAGTTATTTGGCAAAGGGCGGTAGGTAGGACCACGGAATTGGATAAGCTCACAATCACGTACACCATACTTGAGGCATCCGGCCGCGGTATTGCGCTTACGAGCTTCGTCTCTTGCAGCTCTTTCTTGATCCAATTCGCTGGGCATAAGGTCACGACGGAGATACATATTCGGTTCAAAGGATGACGGTTTACCGATAGTTCGAATACCGGCCAACAGCTTGTCACGTAGTTTAGTGGAGGGGAGTGAGTACTTTATAATGCGACGACCAGGTTCTTTGTTCGTGGGGAAACGAGCGTGAGAGATTGAACCAGAGGCGTACGCTTCCTTGAGCTCTTTGTCTTGAGTGCACTCTATGATTGACTTGAGTACTTCTTCATCATGCTGCATTGTCTCCTGGGGTGTTGATTTTTCGGCTGAGCCGACCAGGACTGCGCGTTGCGATTTAGCTTTGATCTTCTCGGAATCGGCCAGCGCGCGGACCACTGAGAGAAATTGGATGCCACAGGAGGCGTGGTGGTTACGGTAGATTGATTAGATACGGTAGAAGAGAAGAATTTGTCTAGCTTGACGTGTAGAGATTCAACTAACTGCATAGAGAATAAAAGTAGATAAAAAAACCTGCTGTGCCGCCTTGAGGATGTGGCTCATGCTGCAAACGGCGACAACGATAAACATGTTCTTTTGATGATGGAGCACAGCGCGTTTTGATTGGCCCTGGGAACGAAATAAAAATAAATGCTTTTGTGAAATATTTACCTCCAGTCGTCCTTTCAATTCGTCCAGTTTGCTACTCGACAGCTTGGTAAGAACTATCGAAACGACAACATAGATTCCGATGACCCCATTACTGATGGCTTTCTGCGTCTGTAAAATATTTAATTTGTATTTAAAAAATATTTAAAGCGAAGTATTTTTAAATACTCACAAATTGGCCCTGCGAAGCAATATTGAACAGTATTGATCCATTCGCGAATGAATGAACGGCGTATCCGAGGGAGAAACAAGCTCCCGTGATTATGAATGGAACGGATATTTGAATGAAGATAAGACCGCGAACGAGGTTCACGGACCAGACCTGCATTTGATGTTTTCGTGGAAATATTGAAGACTAAATGGTTACATCAAAAAAACTGTGCACTCAGACATCCAAGTGAACACTAGTCTATGTTTCACCTTCTCATTCACCGCTATCTCCTTGAGGACGTAATAGCGATGCAGGGCAATGAAAAATTTGCCCAGTGTTGCACTCATTTGCACACTTTGATTGATCAGCTGAAATGAACTATTCTTATCATTAATTTTAGTTATTAAACTTACGAGAAGAGTATCTTTAATCCACGATAAATCAGCCGGCCAGAGTACCCGGTTCATTAAAAAATGCGTAGCGATGGTGGCCAGCCCGCAAATTCCTTCAAATTTCTCCCATTTATTTTCGCTTTAAATAAAAATTTCTGGACTTCAACATACCGGTGGCAATAAAGAACTTGAAGAATGGTGTTCTCAGAGAATGATCCTTCGTTACAGACAATACGGTGAGAAAGCAGCAAAAGGACGGAGCCAGAATAAAGTCGGGAATGTAAAGGGGTAGCCATGACATGCTTGATAGCTTACTATTTTGGTTGAGAACTGTAACGTAACGTTTACGACGACAGTTTACGAATCACTTTATATAAGACACTATCTGAGTCGATCGACATAGTGTTGGCATTCTTCAAAATACAACCTATGCTCTTTCTTGCATGGTAGGTAGTGCGTGATGAGTGTGTGCGGGGAAGGGGGTTTGCTAAGCTTCCTTGCTTCTCCGCGCTTCAGGCGGTAGTGAAAAGTACCTGATGACGTCATAGGTCAAAACGCGTAAAACGAATCCAATCGATTCGGGAGTGGTCTAGTTGGGTTCCTCGTCGAATTCTAAGACTTTTTTACTCGGGGGCATTTTTCGCTCAAATTTCATCCAAAGCTGAAAATCGATAAATTCGAAAATTTCGTCACATTTTAATTTTTTTACCACTTTTCCCGCCGGACATGATGATGTTTTATTTTCTTAATCGATCCGTATTTTGATAACACACATTCAGTAAAAAGGACGAAATTTATCTCGATTCCTTAGGATGTTCAAAAGGCGAAAAACCGCTAAAAAGTTTGACGATAGTGCTTACAGTACCCCAAAACTAAATGACGGCTCCGGAATTGAACAAACGGCTCCGGCTCTCACTTTCACGCTTTGTACAAAAAATGTTCCCACAGTAACCTAACCTACTGTATCATGTTACCGTAACCCAGAGTACCGTACTCCAGCAGTATCACAAACTGACTTTATTTTTAAAATGCTTTAAAAAATGATTTTTACAAAATTTTCTAGTAATGCAATATTTAATTTTCAAATTAATATTATGATAGTACTAATACGCAGTGTCATTATTAAAACATCACACATTCGAAACACAATATTTCATTTTTAAAGCATTTTTAAAAATAAAGTCAGTTTGTGATACTGCTGGAGTACGGTACTCTGGGTTACGGTAACATGATACAGTAGGTTAGGTTACTGTGGGAACATTTTTTGTACAAAGCGTGAAAGTGAGAGCCGGAGCCGTTTGTTCAATTCCGGAGCCGTCATTTAGTTTTGGGGTACTGTAAGCACTATCGTCAAACTTTTTAGCGGTTTTTCGCCTTTTGAACATCCTAAGGAATCGAGATAAATTTCGTCCTTTTTACTGAATGTGTGTTATCAAAATACGGATCGATTAAGAAAATAAAACATCATCATGTCCGGCGGGAAAAGTGGTAAAAAAATTAAAATGTGACGAAAATTTCGAATTTATCGATTTTCAGCTTTGGATGAAATTTGAGCGAAAAATGCCCCCGAGTAAAAGAGTCTTAGAATTCGGCGAGGAACCCAACTAGACCACTCACGAATCGATTGGATTCGTTTTAAACGTTTTGACCTATGACGTCATCAAGCACTTTTCACTACCGCCTGAAGAGCGGAGAAGCAAGGAAGCTTAGCAAACCCCCTTCCCCGCACACACTCATCACGCACTACCTACCATGCAAGAAAGAGCATAGGTTGTATTTTGAAGAATGCCAAGTCACAACACAAACATGTCGATCCTCTCAGATAGTGTCTTATATATCCTTTATGAACGTGCCATCCAAACTGTCTAGTCTACGTAGTGTTGTCATGTTGTGACTCGTACCCATGTAATTGATGTTGTGTAATCCATGAACTGTGAACTAGTTTATATTTACAAAAAATTGACGGAGAAGCAGAGTTCATTTTGTTACTTCATTGCCGAATTATGATCAGTCACAATTATGTATGACCAAATTCCGTAATATTTATTTGTGATGAAGATCGAGAACAGTCAAATCTGAAGAACATTAACATCAATGTTGTTCGTAATTGAGTGATCTCGAGATCCCGAAATTTCTCGGCTAGTCTGTAGTGTTGACTATTTGTGCCCGCCCTAATAAAGAACGATCTATCGTCGCTCAGACCAGTCGCTTTGTTAACGCTAATAGACGATACATTAGTGATGCGTAATGTGGTGTGATGCGTAGTATGCGTACGCTTCGTTATTGACATTACTTTTATTTCACGAAATGAGTACGTGAAGAAAGCGCGGAGCAAATAATTTGAAAGATCGCGAACCTTTTGCTGAAATGATGCCACCTTCACATTTTATGAAATAATATAAAAAAATTGCTCCTTGAGACTTTGGCAAAAATTTTGGCAATTGCTCTAGTCCAAATTTGCCTTTTTTTAAGCTTTTCTGCGGTTTTTATTAACCATTGATTGAATTATGCTTTATTCGAGAGAGTAAATCAGAAGAAATGTCAAAGAAATTATGCAGGAGTATTGCGAAAGACATGAAAACAATGATTATGTTTGATTATTATTGATTATTAGCAAGAAATGCTGAATTGATTCAGAAATTCAGAAGAATCTGGGCAGTTTGTGCACGAATCCCTGCACATCTCTCCAGAGGTCCACGAATACGTTCGATTCCGCATTGACATTCCACTTCTCCTCCTCGCATCATCAGTCAATGGAAAATTATGCAGTTTATTATTATGTTGCGTTTAAGAGTAGACAATTGAATGAGTAGATAATAATTGCAAAATACATAGAAGTGATAATGATAATTGTTTAGAACGGTGAAAGATTTGAAAGTTTAATTGAAGAAGTCGTTGTAATTCAAAAGAATCTGGGTAGTTTATGCACGAATCCCTGCACATCTCTCCAGAGGTCCTCGAATACGCTCGATTCCGCGTATTCATTCCACTTCTCCTCCTCGCATCTTCTAATCATGTCCTCATAGCGGAAAGGATAGTACTTTTCATCATACTTATCGCCATACTTGCGCTCGCATGCCTGCAGTTTGGCCAGGGCTCCTGGAATAATTACATTTATAAAGAAGTTGGCATCAAAAAATTTAAAAGAAGTTCGAATTTCAAATGAACCAGTAAGAGGCCAAATGCACTGTCAGCAGGGATAAAATTCTACAGATGCGTCTATGTTATGACGATTTGAGTTAGCAGACAGCGATGGAAAATAAGAAAAAGACATAAGAACCAGAAAATATTTCACCATGACAGGTCTGGAAGAGAATTTCCGATTCCTTCTTGTCCGTTAGCTCCTTCCACACTTTTCTGCTGTCTTTTCCGATCACTTTTTGACTGGAAGTAATAATAATATTATTTTATCGTTAAATTTGTTATCATATCATAAATATCAAATCCTTACCCGTTCACGTTAATGATTGCAGCTCCGTGGTGAATCTTGCCTCTCGATTTTTCGTAGCCGCTCTTGCTGACCTAAAAGTACATTTTTAAATGAATTATCTGACTTCAGTGCCTCTTCACTCTTAAATTCAAAATTTTTCGCTAAAACACAAGCTCGCCTAACAATATTCGCATAATTGAACTGGATAAGGATTTTTTTTGTAGGATTTTTTTTTCAAACTCAGAGAATCAGAAGAGCATGCGAAATGAGGAGAACAGTTTCGTACCAAATCGTCTCTAATAAAAAATCACCCAAGTAACGTAGTTGAACTTGAGCTGGATATCCGCCGCTGAGACTCGTCTCATTTCAGTGTAAGTGTAGGTGGGATCACTGTCGCAGGGAGGAGGAGATTCGAGGTTCACGGCCTGAAAGGGCTCAGTAGACCGTCGCGCTCGCAAACTTGCAACTGCGTAGCGACGCTGAAACAGTGTTAGCCTAGTTAGAAAATTACATTGTGAAAAATGTGCTTCATGGGAGGGAGTAAGTCGACAGAATCGATGGGCTGTGGAAAGATAGCATTATTTGTTTGGTTACCGAATGCTTGTCAGTCTCCGGGTGGAAGAAGGCGCCGTAGGCCTGGATCGACCAGAAGAGAACAACGATGAGGACACAGAGGGCGAGGAGGATCTTGAGCTGAAAATAAAACTTTGGTAATTTTTTTAGAATAGTTAATTTAAATTTTAATGTATTACGGAGCTACGCAAATGACCCAGATCAAGAGGAGGATCTTGAACTGGAAAGAACAATTTATTTTATTCATTTTTAAAACGCGTTCTCTGTAAGAACGCAGTGATTTTGATAGGAGAGTGTACAAAAATTTCGAAATCATCAACTGGGGCTCAAACTTCACCAACATGATCCCTAGGGACGGTATTTGCGATTTTTGAACTTTGATCCCAAAAATTTTGATCTTTGATCTTTGATCTTTCGAAAAATAAATTTCAGATAACCCTATCATGTGATAGCTCATTCGAAAGAGCATAAAAAGTTATGTAAAAATTTAAAATTTCAAGCATTTTCATTAAGATCGGTTCCAGTTATGACTAAAAGTATGACGATTTTAGCCAATTTCGACGAAAATCGATGTGGCACCCCACTATGCTATGATTTCCAGGACCCCAAATCGAGATATTTTATGCATTTTGTGGTACAAAAAAATATAAGAAACTTTGCCGGGCATATTTTCGGTGACATTGTGTCGAAATCTTCACCCAACCATGGCCAATCACGCCTATTTTC